>APFE031429656.1:0-14780 GCA_000404065.3 Pinus taeda | reverse complement strand
TTCATCAAAATGCAAGGCAGTTGCATTGCTACCTATTGCAATAACCAGACTATTCCACGAATCTGGTAGAGAACACAATAAATTGATGCACTTATCTTCATCTGAAATTTTAATATCAATAGATGCTAACTGACTTACCACAGTATTAAATGCATTCAGATGCTCTGTCACCGAGTCTCCATCTTTCATCCATAGGTTATACAGCTTTTTCTATAGGAACATTTTATTCACCAGAGACTTAGATTGGTACAAAGTCCCTAACTTGTCTCACAAAGCCTTCATCGTAGCTTCCTCTGATACACTTAGCAATACTAAATATGAGACACACAATCATATTGTGCTCTTTTCCTTCCGATCCAACTTCTTCCATTCTTCATCGAACACTCCCGTTGGTTTAGTACCCAGATCTACCGTGATCCATTGATCTTTATCCACCAACAGATCCTCCATCTTGAGTTTCCACAACTCAAATCTCTAACCATTAAATTTCGCGATCTCTCTTTCCATTACTCGCCATCTTCTTTTACCACCAGAAGCGATCCTACAGATCTCCCACTGAACAGGGTCTACCATAGGCCCGAGCGAAACCCCTCAGCAACAAAGGCGTCCCCTTGAAGCCAAATCTGCTCTAATACCAAATGTAGGTTTTAACCTCGTACAGAAATTACCTGCATATGAATTCTAAAACACAGAAAATAAACAATACGAGAGCATAACACATAAAACACATATACACAGAGATTTTCCCCTGGATCCCAAAACCGGGACTACCAGCCTGATTTTTCATTATGCTCCTTTCAATGTTACAATACATATTTATACATGCCAAAGCATCCAATACCATGGACCAAAAACCATCGCGTCCAAAAAGAATGTGTGAAAATCATGCATAAAACCATAGGTGGGTCCGCCCAACCTAACATAGGGTCCAAAACCAAAATTTTCCGTGGAAACCCCATAAAGTGGGGTTACGGGTGCCCTTCAAACCCCCTGTTAACTACGTGGAAAGAATATAACACAACCCAACAACTAAGTGAAGGGATAACTGAAGACTAACAGGGCTCGTTGAAGAAGACCTTGGGAACTGTGAAGTACAACCAAGCATACCTTGACAAAGTGAAGCTATAGGGTTGGATCCCTTGGGGTTGGTGCCTCAGAATTGACAAGGTTGGTGCCTTGGAAAGTCCAAGTTGGTGCTTGGAAAATATATGATTGGTGTCCTTGGATTTAGTGCTCCTAAACTCAAGGTCGGTGCCTTGGATAAGATAAGGTCAAAGCCTTAGAGGTCGGAGCCTCACTAAAGTCCAAGTAGGTTCTTCGTACATCCCAGGTTGGAGCCTAGGCGTCTTCATCAAGAGTTGGAGCCCTACCCATATTATACTTCATTCATTATAAATATTATATTAATAAAAGCATTTTATTTCTACTGTTCATTTTTTGTTCTAAATATAAGTGATCTAAATAGTAAAAGTAACAATGGAAAAGAAACATTGGTTCACCCCTCTCTTAGTATTTCCATCAATTGGTATCAAATCCAATACATTCACTCAAATCTTAACAGCTTGAAGGTTGATCATTAGAAAACAAATGGCTCCAAGGAAGAAAGTCTCCAATCCTTCTAAAGATGTGTCTCCCTCAACCACTGAAATTGAAGTCAATCAATTTATGAAGGCTCCATTGTTGAATGGAAACTTTGATATATGGGAAGAAAGAATGAGGAATTTCTTAATGACTCGAGGCATTGAAGTCTCGAAATTAGTGATTGTTGATAGCATGATGGATGGAGAATCCAAGGAAAACAATACAAGAGAAGTGAAAGCAATCTTGAATGGGCTATCTGATTCTATGAAGGCCAATTTTGAAAAATGTTCGTCAACAAAAGGCATATAGGATAAACTTCATGATCTTCACTCAAAAGGAGCATTGACAATGATCTCTAGTTAAGAAAATAATGGGAAACAAGAAGGAAATCCAGAGCCCATCAAGGAAGGTGAAGATAAGAGTGATAACATCAAGGCTAAAGAAGACCTAGAACATGAAGAAAATAAAAAAGATTTTGAAGAAGATCTCCTCACTAAAATTATGGCTACCATGGAAGAGATTAACAATTTGAAAAAGGAAAATGAGGAACTTAAGAAGAAATCACAAGTTGGTGACCAGGACAAGACAAGGAAGGAAGTTGACCTTCTCAAGCTTCAAGTACAAGAAAGATATGAGGAGCTCACCAAGATTAAGGAAGAATTTCATCAAAACAAGAGAAAGCATCATGAAGGAGTCATATCCATGACAAATCAAATGGATAAGGCAAAGAAACGGGAAGATACCTTGTCAAGCCACCTTGAACAAAGGCATAAGAGCTTCAACAAACTTGAAGCAGAGATTGGTCAATACAAAGAAGAGGTCTCCTCCCTTAAATCTCAACTAGAAGAAGAAAGGAAACAAGTACAAGGAGCTGAGAAGGTGATGGAAGATTTGAAATTCATAGAAGGACAAGTTGATGAAGCAAAAAAGGAGAGAAACACCATGATATGCCAACTAAAAGAAAAGGATGATGATATCACCAAGTTAAAATCAGAAATCACTTCTCTTAAGGCCTAATCATGTGAAGCAACCAATGTGATGGAGGAAATGAAGAAGCAACTAGTTATGAAAGATGAAGATTGGGAAAAGTTGAAAGGAGAATTTGTCTTTCTTAAAAAGGAAGTTGACCTGCTGAATAAGAACTTGAAAATCTCTCAAACCCTAGATGACATCCTAAGTCATCAAAGATCTCCCCTTGATAAATTAGGTCTTGGTTATGCAGGTGAATCCTCAAGCAAGAATGATGTGAACCCTAACGCTTCAAACAACAAGGATGTGAGGAAGCCAGAAAGAAATGTTGATGCTCCCAGTTCCAACAAAGCCAAGGAGAAGAGTCAAGATAGCAATGGAATAAATCTTATTCCAAGAAGAAATGCACATGCTATCAAGGATGCAAGAAGTGATGGTTACCATCATAGGATCCCAAGGCAAAATGACTTCAGTAGTACATCAAGGAAACCTTCTTCTACCAAGTACCAAAGTATATTTCTTGGTTATTGTTATTCTTGTACAAACTTTGGGCACATGGCATGAGATTGTAGGGCATATCACAAAGATAAATATAATGGTCCCCGTCAATCTCTGAGAAGCAATTTTGCAAGAAGAAGTCATGAATTCTTATTCATGAACAACATAGAGTGCTTCAAGTGTCATAACATTGGACACATGTCATGTGATTGTAACTTGACTTGGGCCCCTACACAAGGAAGAACCATGAAAGATAACAAAGTTATACAAGTATGGAGAAGGAAGCAGATTGAATCTGGAAATCTCTTGAACTCTTCAGCCAACAACACATGTTGTTGACTTGATGATGTCGTCATCGATATTCCAAGTATTTGATGGAGATACTCTGCCAAAAAGAAGACCATGTATACAGTGAGGGGAAGCTTATGATGATTAAGCACTCTTGCAGAGGTTATCCGTGAATGGGCCCTTTGAAGTCCTTGATGAGCCACTTGGACATTCATTCTTTGATAGGTCATCTCTCAGGAACACTCCATTGAAGAACGTACTCCTTATTCATTCAATGGACTTTTAGCAGGTAATCCTTCCTGGGCTAGAGGAGTTTATAAAGGTAGGGGGAGTTGGTTCATCAAATGAAGAAATGTAAACACATCTATTATGGACCACATTGCCTGAAGGAAGAGTATCATAATAGGGGGGGCAACATAACTACGAAGAAGTATTATTAATGAATAAAAATGATGAAGAGAAGCAACTTAATAGGGGGAGAACTTGGGCATCTCATTTGTCATTGATGTCAAAAGGGGAGAAAATGTTGGAAGGGCAAGAATATTGCCATCAGTGAAAAAGGGGGAGATTGTTGGTCAAGGTTGTCATTGATGATAATATTCTTGCCCTTCCATGGCAAACGAGGTGCCCAAGTTCTACCCCTATTAAGTTGCTTCTCTTCTTCAATAATAGTTCTTCGTAGGTATGTTTCTCCCCCTATTATGGTACTCTTCCTTCCAGCACCTCGTTTGCCATTGATGTCAAATGGGGAGAAAATGTTGGAAGGGCAAAAATATTGCCATCAATGGCAAAGGGGAAGATTATTTGTCAAGGTTTTCGTTGATGTCAATATGGCATTGTTGGAGATGGCAAATATTATTGTGATACATGCCTTAAACCCTTTCATGATTTTTCCCGAACTACATGACAAAACCCTAAGTACATTTATGCCCTAGATTAGTGATGCATGATCTAAATGCCCAGAACACTCTAGAAGATGCCTTAGCCCTAACACATTGATGCAAGTCCTAATAGTTATGATGCCCTTAATATACATGAATGGAAGCCTATGTGTATGAAACACTAATCCTAATGAAGAAGTCCTTGCCCTGATGTCCATAAAAAGCCTTAGATCATTGATGATGAAGCCTTAAATGAAGATGCCCATGAATACATATTGAAAAGGTACCCTAATCTTGTTGATGTCCATGATATCTTTATAGAAGCCCTAGTCCTAATCAACTTGATGACCTAATTCTATAAAGAAGGAGCCCTAAACATTGGATGCCTAAAAATAAAATCCTAATGGCTACCATAAATAAAATAATAATGACAGTCTCACAAAAATAATTTTATTGATGGTAAAATGAGCCTATCTAAGAATGAAATTGACAGCAACTTGTAGAGGATATTTTTCCCTTTCTAACGAGCTATTATACGCCTTCTAACTCCTTCTAGATTGTGATAAAATGGTTTTTCAAGTTTAAATATTATATTTTTTATGCAAGACGACCTAAGCCGACATATGTAAGTCGGCTCCATGTCCAACAAACATGTCTCTTCACCATACGCTCAAACAGGTATAAATATAATTTAAAGCTCCTCATTTCAAGCAGAATTTTTGGTGAACATTTCAGAGGCAAAGTGAAGAAGAAAGAAGGAGAACTGAAGTCGAGGAAGATATAAAAAATATTACTATTTGGTTAAAATTATATTGGCCTAATATTATGTTTTTTGGCATACATTTCAGAATTTTTGGAGCAAAGTTCTTCACCTCTTTTGGAGAAGATCTCTCAACATTTAGAAGATAATACCTCAGCCCTACCACAACCCTTTTCTTCAGCCAGCAACTCAGAGAAAATATCAGCCTATTGCAGGCCTACATTTTAACCCTTTTCAGTTGCAGATTCAACCTTCAAGGAATAGACTTCGACCACTTTTTGCATACCTCCTTGTGGACACTGTTGCATACTTGTGGCACTGTAATTGCGGACAACAAACTGTGATAGTTACAGTCACCTGTAGTTGCGTTTTTAGACAGAACAATGGTGGATTTTGTGTGGACTTGTGGTAATTAATTGGTTTTTCTTTGGAGGATTGGTTAAACATTAAAGGGCTACCTGTGTTGATTGAACTGCTGAACTTCAATAATAAAAGAGCTCAGACCTGTCCACAAAGCAGGTCTGTGGGAAGATTTTCTGAGCTTGAATCTGTTATAAGAAAAATCACAGGACTTGTTGCAAGTTCAAATATGTGACATAATTAAGCTTAATTTGTGACTTGTTGAACTGTGGTAGACTTGTGATTTTTGAAGCTAAGATCTGCTTATCTTGATAAGACATATTGTTTTGATTATAATCTTGTGAGCAGGTCTGAAGATTTAGGACTAAATAATCTTGAAGAGCACCTTGTAAAATCAGTGTATTGAAGAATTGTTATAGATTTGTTGATTGGAAAGATCTGTGCATTTTGGGCAGCCTTGTCAGGCTTGGATAGACAAAGCTTGCTAGTGTCTCTTCTTGTGAACATAATAAGGCCAAGTTGAAGCCTTTGAAGAATTATTTAAAGGGCCTTGTTGAATCACATTGAAGATCTAATATTGTGGAGTGGACTCTAGAGGATAACCTTTAAGCAGCTCGTGGAGACTTGTCTTGAAAAAGACCATTTTCATTGAAAATTTCTTGAAGAATTTTTGAGTCACAATTGAAGGCTTGTAGAAGGTTTTTTTGGAGACACTTTGTGAAGAAGTTTTGAGTTGCTAGAGTAACCTTGAAGTTGTTGTTTAAGAACACGTGCAGAACTTGGGACAACCAATTGAAGACATTTTATTAAAAAGCCCTGACTAATCTTGGAGATAGTATTGAAGACCATGATGCATTGTTGATGCCATCATGAGGTGACTTGGAGAAATTGAATGGGTAATATGAAGAACAGTGGAGACACTTTCATGTGAAAAACAAGGTTTTCATTGATGATGTGATGTGGAGACTAAGTGAAGGGATAGCTGAAGACTAATAGGTCTCGTTGAAGAAGACCTTGGGAGCCATGAAGTACAACCAAACATACCTTGACACGGTGAAGCTATAAGGTTGGATCCCTTGGGGTTGGTGCCTTAGAATTGACTAGGTTGGTGCCTTGGAAAGTCCAAGTAGGTGCATGGCACATCCTACGTTGGAGCCTGGGTGTCTTCATCAAGGGTTGGAGCCCCACCCATATGATACTTGATTCATTATAAATATTATGTTAATAAAAGCATTTATTTCTATTGTTCATTTTGTGTTCTAAATATAAGTGATATAACTGGTAAAAGTAACATTTGAAAAGAAATATTGATTCACCCCCCTCTCAGTATTTCCAAGAGATACCACATCAACCCACATTATGCCAATGACATGTGTGCTTTCAAGAAGACTCTATAAGGTCCAAACCTTGTCACTAATTAAGGGTTAAGGGATGTATAAACCCTAACCCTAGATGACTACTAAGCTATCTTAAATATTGGACCGATAGGAGGATAAAGGGTTCTAGTATTTAGCATTTCACTTGTTCCATAGTTGAGTGTAGCATTTAGGAGTGGGACTTGAGAGCATAATAGAGAAGGCAGAAAATTCTATAGTAGCCATTCAAGATACAACGACATGGGAAACTGCATAGTGAGTGCCCCTTTCTTTGTACCTACATTTCGTAATTGAAGACAAAGGAGTAGTGCATAAGCATCGACTTCTTGTTGGGTTTTCTCCCATTCATGATTTCCTAAGATGCATCATTTATTACTTTGTGTCTATTTATTTTTTGTTCCTTAATTTATATTTTAGTTATTTCATAGATTGAAGCACTGAGCTAGTAATAATTAATCTAAGATCTAAAGAAATAGTTTGCATAATCTATGATTTTCAGGATAATAAAAGAATTGTTGTGATGGATTGTTCTAGTATAATATCCATAACAATTTGCATATCACTAATCTTCTATTTATTCCATCCATGACAATCACTTTACCACCCCCATTGAAGTGGAAAGTCCGACTATGGATGTTACCTGGGGAAAAATAATGGGAATTACACCATTGTCACCTTGATGCGATGAGAAGAAATGCATGCAGCTTCAACTCTAGGATGTAGAATAATCATACTCCTAATGCTACATGGATTAGATGACATCAGCACCAAAATTCAATAAGGTCACTATTTTAGGGCACCTATAGAAGGAATTCTCTAACACCTAATGCATGGCATATGCAAATCATGGATGGGATGATCCATCTACCAAAGTGAGGGTGTTGCTATAGGTATTTTCTAAGGAATGACAGGAAAATGCAATCAATTGAAGAGCAGTTAATCTATGCTAAATGTTAAGGGGAATAAGGCCCATAGAAAAACAATATCCATGAATAAATATGGTTATCCATGGTGAAATTCTACTCACAAGTCAACAGATACAAAAGCAAAATGGTGCTCAAGTAGTTGTGACGAATAAGTAGAAATTAAAAGGAAAAAAACACATGCTTAATTCTTCTTATAAATATGGCTTCTAGGGGAAGTATCGAAGTAAGGAATTACGAGGGAATGAACTACCGATGGGGGCTAGAGTTACCCCTCCCAAAAGTTCGAGCATGGGGACTTGATGGTAGGTGTGGCAATGCTAGACTATTTTTGAATTGTATAAAGTTGGTTCGATAGATGGTATTGATAATTTATTGTATGCAATGTGCAAATATCTCAACAACAAGGCCATTAATATAGATTTCCCAATGAATGAGAGGAGAATGTACCTAACCTACGTTGTGTGTGGATAGTGTTGAGTTATGAAATTGGTTAAAGGGACCATCATGCCCGCAAGCATGAGATCACCCTCGCCCCACCCCCATCAAGTAATGGTGGGGGGAAATGATCAAGTATGGGTAGGTAGGCATAATGGCCCTTGTTACTTGTATATGTGGCATACTGGCGGAATGACCTAGAGGATTGACATACACATAGGAACTATGGATGTAATTTTGGAAAGGGAAATGTGGAATCCTAATATATTGGTGTTTATATGAGAAAAAAGGACTCAACTTCTGGGTTTGCAATTACGTTAGAATGGCACCATACCAAGGATGATATATAGATATGGAAAATAATTTCTCATCTAAAAAATTGTTTGTTCAACAACACATTATCAAAGAGACTAGGTTGTTATGGTAAAAATTAGGAACAGTGATGTGGATCATCTCAAGGGCGATATGAAGTGGTGAGGGGATCTGGAATGTCTTCATTGGAATGAGAAATGATGGCGCTAGAGTCATCACTGCTAAATAAAGTGGTCGAATATGGGGAAGTGAACCTTGAACCAATACCATGGGAATGAGAAGTATGGTTCCCATATGTCACACCTATAGCAGTGGACTAGAGTTTAGAGGTTGAAGGCTTCATTAATGTTGATTCCAAATCAACACGAGGCATGTAAGGGGTGCTTTGATATATGTATCAAAAAAGGAAGGATTTCCTAACTCTATCAATCACATGGAAGTTGAGAAATAAAATATTTGCATGTGTAACATCCATGGGTTAAAAGTTCATGTAATAAAGGATAATAAAGGCAAAAGAGTAAGACCAAGGTCACGGGACACGTATTCCAAGCTGAATGTTGGGCAAAACATCCTAGTGGGTGTCATTTTGGTTTATTATGGCTAAGGAAATTGGCAAAGGCATTAGAAAAGGAAAATAGGCATTAATTGACATTTATTTATGAAAATATAGGAAAATAGGAGAAAAGGGAGATGAAGGGTCACAAATTCGCATGAGAGGAAAATTAAAGGAAAATAGAGGAAAATGAAGAAAATAGAGGCCTCAATGATAAAAAGGCTTTTGAGTATCAATTCACGACTTTTGTTGGTTTAGCTTTTGTCGGTTAAATTTTGGATCCCTCTCTATTATCTCATACTTTTGCACACTTAGAGCATTCTTGGAGCACTCTAGCATTGCAGAAAGGAAAGAAAAGGAAGTACAAGGAAAGAAAATGAAGGAAGAGGACAATCAAGGAAGGTTGGATCAAGCAGCTTCAATGGGAATATTTTGCAAGTAACAGGTTGCATGTGTGATTTCCTAGAATGCATGGTACATGCATTTGTGTATTTGGTTCATTTGTTGTAATTGGCATGGGTTTTTCTTGGTTTGATTAAAAAGCAGTTTTTAGCCTTTCCTTTCCATTTCCTAGATAATCATGTTGTGATGGGATTCTTTTCTTGGTTGAGCTTTGGAACCAGGTGAAGTGGTCTTAGAAAATTCCTAAGGGTTGGGAGTGGAGGTGGTTTAATCTCTGGGAAGCCCTTGACAAGTGTGTGGAGACAAGCAAATTCCTCAAGGTAATGGTGAAGAAACTTTGAGGCATCCAAGCTTGTTTTGGTTTGTGATTTTGTAATAGCCCTATTGAAAATTCCATGTAATAAAAGTTATAAAAACAAAAAATAACCATAGTTGATGGGACACTTATTCCAAGTTGAATGTTGGGCAATACATCCTAGGGGGGTGTTCATTTGGTTGTTTACAACTAATGAAATTTGCAAAGGCAATGGCTAAGGTTTTGGAAAGAAAAAATGGCATTTTTGGCACATTTATTTATGAAGATAATGGAAATTATGAGAAAAAAGAGGTGAAAGGTAACAAGTTGCATATGAGGAGGAAATTGAAGGAAAATAATGGGAAATGAAGAAAATAGAGGCCTCATTCACAAAAAGGCTTCTCAGGATTAGTTGGTAACCTTTTGTTAGTTTAGTTTTGGAGCTCTCCCATTATTCTCTCTCTCTCTCTCTCTCACTCTTGGACACTTAGAGTTTTCTTGGAGCACTTGGGAATTGGATCAAAAAAGGGAAAAAAGGAAATAGGAAGCAAATATCAAGTAGGGAAATGTAGGATCAAGCAGCTACAACATGATTCTTTGCAGGTATCGATTTGGATGTGTATTTTCCTTTCTAGATTCGGCGTGCATGGTATTGCATGTGATTCTTTTCTATCATGGCATGGGTTTTTCTAGAGGTGATAGTGTTCTTCAGCCTAGCCTTGTCATTTCCTAATAGCCTCGATGAGATGCGTTCTCATACTTCAGTTGATGTGGGATGGTCGGATGGATTCGAAGCTGAGTGGGTTGGATCTCCGAAATGAAAAACACATGGCCTAGTGGTGCCTGATCCGGACTGTGGATCACGGTAAAGCCACTGGCCTAGTAACACCTGAGCCAGACTGTGGTTTGTGGTAAAGTTAGGATTGTGTGCCTCGGTGGGCCTAGGAATCCTTACCAATGAATGACGAGATATATGGTAAGCCAAGAGGTGGATTTCTCTCCATTGAGCCTAGTAGTCCCAAGATGGGATGTATATTAAAGCCTGGAGAGTATGTCTTGGTGTAGGGCCTAGTGATCCCTCGATCAAACTATGGATTACAGTAAAGCTTGAGAGATTAGGAGGCACTTAAATTCCTCAAGGTGTAGGTGGAGAAATCTAGTGGCATCTGTGCTTGTTTGGTTCTTTTTGGTGTGTTCTATGAGTCCCACATTCATGCGTGGAATATGGCACATAAGTAATTGGCTAAAGAGAAACTTGGCTCATCCAATCTACAATCGGGTAGAATATGGTAGTCTCATCTCCAGTTGGTTTTTTCATTCATTAATGAGGAATTCATTCCCTTGGTTTTCATGTGTAAATGTATTGGTTTATATGTGGATTTTATGGCTAATATATTTATGGTATTTCTGTTGTTACTATGTTGGTTATATGCATTTTTAATGAGAACAACTATGTATGGATTTGAGCATGTTTTTACTTGTAAATGAATGGATAATGTATCTGTGACCTAATAGATGACAATGCAACAAATGACATGAGGGAGCAATGGTTCTTAGCAATTCTCATATAAGTATGAGATTCCTATGCTTAATTATGTTGATTACACCTGTATATTATATGTTTGCGATATGTTTGACGAAACGCCTATCATGGCTAGTAGAGGTCTAGTTAAGGGCTTGTTTATATAATTGCTTCTACTTTATTTTTTCCTTGTCATATTACTACTCTTAAGTTATCATTCCATTATGGGCAGTGACTTGGGCTCTGGGCCTGAAAAAGTGGCTCAAATCGTAGGGACACTGGCACAACACTGACAAAAATTGTCTCTGGATGCTGGTAGGGAAGCCTGTGAGAGCAATTGGAGGACCTTGGACATTGTCATGCCTATAGCATGAGAGCGATTTGGGGGTTAAGTTGTCCAAAAACTCAGTGGGGTCCAGGGCAAGTTGCTTGAAGTGTTGGAATGGTTCTTAGGGGGTCATGTAGCTGATGTGGAAGGTATGTGTCTTATGTTTCCATTAATTCCATTTCCTTAAGGTCACATAGGAGGTTGAATCCAACCATAGTAGCATATCATCACATGTTTACCCCGATTGGGCCATTACTTGGGTAGATGTGGGAGGCGGGTGTTATAGAGTGGTATTGGAGCATGGTTCACCCCTCAGACTGGATGGGTTTTGTGTTGGTCATGCATGCATGTTAGTTGTGTGTGTGTGTGTGTCTCTTACACTTGCATTTCATGTGTTTGTTGTATTTCATAATGTTGATCATGGTTGTATTAATATTTTCATGAGGCTATTGATGTTGTGGAGTGCATTGTCATGAGTATATGATTGGTTACATGTTGTTATATGTTGCTTGATTACATCCTTATGTGTTAGGTTGCATTCTTGTATGCTTGGTTACATGTATCAGTCTTGTAGGTTGGTTACAAGAATTGATCGCCTATGCTCAACTACATGCATGCATGCATATGTGTAGTTGATTAGGCATTGATTATGCATGTTGATGGTTGCATGTGGCAATGTGTATAGTGGAGTAATGTTTGTTGTCATGTATGAGGTCATAACATGCAATGTTGATATGGCCTTACATTGATGACTGGACCCTAACTAGAATGATGTTATGTGTTGATGCATTTATTTGTGTATGTATATATTTTGTTATGATTATGTTATACATGTATCACGCTGATTTGGATGATCATGCAGACAAGGTAACCTCCCCAAATTATACTAAGGTACATTGGTTTGTTGTGAATTGGTTTATCTCACATATTAGGCCTTGCAGGAAAGAGATCAAATGGAAAGAAAGGTGGTAGACTACATAGAATCTCCCTATGAATCAGATGAGCAGCGTGGTGTGGGGCACTCTTTTTATTTCGCAAACACATTGAGAAGCTTGAAGGAAGAAATAAGAATTTCTAAGGAAAATAATGACATGATCATACAGGCACAAGATAACAAGTAGAGGTTAATGCAATACTTCCTTAGAGTTTGTCTGAATTGCAGCGACAAGGGCCACTTCAGATCAGTCGTGGACAGGAGGACAATGTTATAGATATATTTGGGCACTACAACCCCAATCACATATGTTGATAAACCAAGGGCTCTCAAACCCCTAAAAGTGTTGTTTCAAACCCTAAAGGATCAAGGTCAACTGATTACATCATTTCGCAGAAGTTCTCCCTGAAAAACTACTCAGAACTGGTCAAAGCTGGACCATCTCACCTGCTCCATGGTCAAGGTGCAATGCATCTCACCTGCTACACACGGGAGGTGTGATGCATACTGAAAAGGCCTTCTATAGGGTGCGATGAGCGAGAATAGGCAAATGGCAGAGACAGTTTTCTAAGTGGATGATCAAGGAATCTTCTAGAAACTTCTCATATGACACTTGCCTCTCAGAATTTGCCCAGGGATGAGTAAGAGATTAATGAAATCTCCAAGTGGAACCAAGAACTATCAGTGAAATGACACTAATCAAAATCCTAGAAGCTGACTCACCCCCCTGCAAATATTTATATATAGATCCCTCATCCTATAGATCCAGAGGTTGGAATTTTGTATTTCGTAAGGAAGTGTTGTTGGTTTCTCTTTGAGACATTGTATTGTTGGGTGATCTAGCTTTTCATGAGGTGAAGAGGGCTTTCATGCTGGGAGGATGGCGTTGGATTAGACAACTGGGTTGTAATCCTCTCTTCTACTTCTACTATCAATAAAGTTATTTGATTTTTCCTCCATATACTTGTGTATTTCTGAATCTTGTATTTGTATTGCTAATGTTCATCTGATTCTACATTGTTTATGGCATTATAGATCTCTATTCTTTGATGGTATTTTGTTGCTTTACCTCTATAGGTGTTCTTTGAAGCAGGACAAGTGAGAAAGGAGTGGCGAAGCTTTATCAAAGAATAGAGGAAACAAGCAAGGAGCCAAGCAAAAGACTAAGGTTGGTGCTCTCTGCTTCTCTCTTATCTATCTCCCATAAAGGGAAACACAGGTTACGTTGAATTGTTTGTTTCTAAGATAGCTACCCGTCTCAGTGGGACTAGCAGATCTGAATAGACACTAGTTTTCCCAGAAACAAAATGGCGATTCCACTGGGGAGTGAATAGTTTGTTTGTTTGTTACTGTTGTTTGCTTTATAAACTATAGACGAAGCCTGAAGTTAAGCCAGCTAGCCTTCGAACTGCTTTTGCTATGCAACTGCAAAGTAGATCAACGCTGCTTCAGTCAATCTCTGGGTTGGTTTATGAACTGAACATCTGACTTGAAAACATCCTAAGTGCCCTGGTGGTAGCTCAATAACCTCATTAGATCATATCTCTATACTTTGTGTTTACTGTCTATCATAAGCTTGGCCTAAATCACTGAACTTAGCTACAAATTGTGAGTGAAAACCAAGCTTAGTCTCTTCCCTGGACCATCGCACTATCTCTCATTAGCAGTCTGGATGCATCGCACCTCCCGTGTGTTGCAGGTGAGATGCATCCTTGTTTCCCTTAAGGACAGGTGCAATGATTGAATGAGGTTGTTTCTCTCTCCAGAAATTGGTTTTTTCTTCATTGTTTTCAGCTCTATTCAGTAGTTTGTTGCCTATGATCAGTATACCATTGTTGAAACCTTCTTCCTTCACATTATTCAACCTCCATTGAGTTAAAGAATTTTAAATGTTTTTTATGTATTTTTCGTCATTTACAGTCCTCCTTTGCAAAAAGTAGCTTAATCGAACTGTCGTATTTTGATTAGAAAGTGTCGCAACTGTCGTTTTCAGTCAAGAAAAAGAGTGTCGTAAAGTCTTCCTCTTTTAGATAGTCGATTGTACTTTTTCCATTGTATTTGATTTGAATTGTCAATTCTTTGAAGTGTCGAAAGCAGTTTTCCATTCAAAATTGAAAGTGTCGTCTTAGTCTTCCTTTGATTTTTGGAAAGAAATTGTTAAAGTGTTGCTTTGAAGAAAAGTAGTTTAGATCTGTACTTAGTTTTCTTTTTGGCATTCTCACATTAAGGAAATGGAAAAACAAATACATGCATCTGCATTTGCATTTAGACTACATGCGGAAATTGATTTAGGAAAAGTGCATTTAGTGTGTGCTCTCTGCTCTATGTTGAAAGAATCATACTTTTCTTTCCTTAGTAGC
>APFE031429650.1:5899-26517 GCA_000404065.3 Pinus taeda | reverse complement strand
AACACTGTCTTTACACCTGCATCATCCAACTTGCTTACAGAAATCAGATTTCTGGCCAACACAGGAATATGCAGAACACCTGGAAGGGTTCTAACCCCTTCCACCTTGCAACTTCAACTTTACTTTTCCACGACCAATGATTCTAGCCTTCCTATCATCTCCTAAGAAGACATCACCACCATCATATTTCTCATACTCGCAGAACCACTCTCTAAGGGGAGTGAAGTGAAAGGATGCACCTGAGTCAATCAACCATGCCTCATGATCTACATGTGTACTTGAAGAAGCCAAGTACACATCCCCACCTTCATCTGAGGTGGTTTTCGCCTCTGTTGAAGGAGCCTCATCAGATCCTTTCCTTTGTCGGGAGCTTTAGATTTACACTCCCTTTTGTAGTGCCCTTCCTTTCCGCATTTCCAGCACACCACCTTTGTAGGTTTTCCTGGAGATTTAGATCTCCCTCTAGATTTAGATCTCCCACTCGATGACTTATTTTGGTTTCTGTTCTGGGACCGTCCTCGTACAGACAAGGCATCACCATTCTGGCTGTCCATATTTTTCCGTCTCATCTCCTCCGTCAGCAAGGCTGAGACTATTTCATCAAACTGCAAAGCAGTTGCATTGCTACCTATTGCAATAACCAGACTATCCCACGAGTCTGTTAGAGAACACAACAAACCGATGCACTTATCTTCATCTGAAATTTTAATATCAACAGATAATAACTGACTTACCACAGTATTAAATGCATTTAGATGCTCTATCACCAGTCTCCATCTTTCATCCTCAGGTTATAAAGCTTTTTCCGCAGGAACAGTTTATTCACCAGAGACTTAGATTCGTACAAAGTCCCTAACTTGTCCCATAAAGCCTTCGTTGTAGCTTCCCTGATACATTCAACAATACTGAATCTGAGACACACAATCGTATTGTGCTCTTTGCCTTCCGATCCAACTTCTTCCATTCTTCATCGGTCACTCCCGTTGGTTTAGTACCCGGATCTACCGCGATCCACTGATTTTTATCCACCAACAGATCCTCCATCTTGAGTTTCCACAACTCAAAACTCTGACCATTGAACTTCTCAATCTCTATCTTTCCGCTGCTCGCCATCTTCTTTCACCACCAGAATCGATCTCGCAGATCTCCCACTGAATAGGGTCTGCCACAGGCCCGAGCGAAACCCCTCAGCAACAAAGGCGTCCCCTTGAAGCCAAAACAAATTTGATACCAAATGTAGGTTTTAACCCCGTACAGATATTACCTGCATACGAATTCTAAATCACAGAAAAATAAACAATGCGAGGGCATAACACATAAAAACACATATGCACAGAGATTTTCCCCTGGATCTCAAAACCGGGACTACTAGCTTGATTTTTCATTATATTCCTTCAATGTTACAATACATATTTATACATGCCGAAGCATCCAATACCATGGACCGAAAAACCATCGCGTCCAAAACCATGGACCAAAAACCATAGGTAGGTTCGCCCAACCTAATATAGGGTCCAAAAAAAATTTTCTGAGGGCGTTGCCCCGAACCCCGTCGAGGGGGGCTACTCGCCCCCCTCAAACCCCCTGGATAGGGGGGCTACCGCCCCCCCGCTGCGCAATCGGTGAAACAAAGGGGGGGCTCCGCCCCCCCTCTAACCCCCCGATTCACTACGTAGGTTAGTCGTGGAAAGAATATAACACAACCCAACAGCTTGCCCAGATTATGCACAAGGAAGAAGTGCAGAAAGCAACCAAAATGAACGAAAGAATAAAAAGCCTGGAGAAGGAACTGACATTGAAGGAACCCCTAGGTCAAGCTAAGAAACAATTGTGGGCCAATATCATTGACTCTGTCAATGATATTTGGCCATCCATCCAAATAATTTTTGAGCAGATTGATTTAATAAAATAGGCCACAGAAGCCATACAGAGATTAAAAGCAGAAGTTGGAGACATGCCAAAGGAAGCTACAAGGATGATTCACTTCCTCAACTCCAAAAACAAGTATGAGTTGCAGGAATTAGAGATACATGATAGAACAGGTACAATTTTGGAAGTGAAAAGGATCCTCACCAAGAGGAATTTAATGTTAAACCTGGAAGATAAGTGCCAAACCATGCAATTGGCCATTGACAGATTCATGGTTAAATTTGAAATTTTGAGGCAAAAGGGTTTACCAAATCCCTTTGTAATAAACGATAAGTTGATGACACAAGAGGACTACAATAGGAAAATAAGAGAAATAGCCGAAGATCACGTGTATACTTCATCCATGAAGGGGATACCTACTAGCAAGGCCTTATACCAAACTTTTGAAAATTTGTTTTACCTCTAGCATGAGGTAAAACACCTTTTTGTGAATAAGCCTACTTTTACCAAGTATACAGAGGCATATGATATTTACAGGAAGATGATCAATATCCAATTATCAGATGCCAAAACATGGGAGAAATTAAATGACTTACTGTAGAAATACACAGTCAAAAAGTAAAAATGTACAGTAAGAGTAAAAAGGCATGGTAAAAGGATAATGATAGGTCAGCCATGTGAAAGTGTATCAGTTGAAAGGTCAGAGTAAATAGAACATCCAGTGTGAAGACCAAACAGCAAAGTAGAGATTAAAAGGCAAAATATCAAAGATTAAAGACAACACAACCTAATAAACAGGAACATCAAACAACAGTTCAATAGCTGTCTCTATCTTCTTGCATGAAGATATTTCTTTCTCCTAGATTAGTTCCCAAGACAGTTTGGGATATTTTGTAAAATATTTTTGTATAAATACTTCATAAATCAAAGTATTGAGTGTGGATTGCTATATATTTGTAAAGTTATTTTGATCATAAACCTAAGGGTTATTGTACCAACTTTTCAAGTCAGCAGACTAGGCCAAGTAATAAAGAGATTTCATTACAGGATTCATGTGTTGAGTTATTATAGTGAAGTATTTTCTTTGTCAATTTGTTATTTTCTTATGTTTTTCACAAACTCAAATGTTATCTAATGTTGAATGAATTAATTGGAAGTTTATCTCATAATTTGTTTAAGTACACTCTGTTTTCAACAGTTAATCATTTACATGTTTTCTTCTGATATCCAGATCTGAGAATCCTTAATTTCTCTCCCATCCAGGTTGACCTCTTTCACTTTCTCCATAATCTGGCCTAAGGAACCCTTAATTGATCTTTGGATCTAATTGAAAACCACTTCACCATCCAGCCTTGAGATCTAAAGTAACTCTGCTATCTTGCCCTGTAGACATTGTTTTTAAAACTTGATCTAGTCGTGTTTGTATGACATTTGACCCCATAGCCCAATGGTAAAAGACACCCATCTTTTCATCTAAGTAAGTAATCCCACCACCAAATCTAAATCAAAACCCAAGCACAATCATAACTAGCCTAAAATCAAATAACTAAACAAAGTTAAATAACAAAGAGAGAGCCCTCTCCGAGAATTAGGAAGGCTAGATCCTAATCTCCAAATTTCGTTTGTTGTTACCTCTAATCATTTCTTTCTCAAACACTCTAGAGAAATATTGGAGTGATAACATATTGGCGACCATACTAGGGACTTCGATCCTCAGTGTAATAAAACTTTAAGGAAACCTTAAATTTTTTCTTGTACCCCTTAAGGTCATTTTAAGAGTGTCATTAAAAAGTTTCATAAAAACAATTAAAAAGTTAAAATTCTGGCTCCCAAGAAGACTCATTATACTAGGGAAAATCTAGATCCAAACCCTGCTACCATAGTTAATGACCCAGACAAGATTTTAAGAAAACCAAAAAATGTAGAAACTCAAGCAAGTAGTAGCGAGTTAGTTAAATCAAATTCACTCCCCGAGGAATTATCAACTTTAGAGGAAATTCCATTTGATTTTTCATTTGACCTCTCATTGTTTAGAACTAAATCAGAGAATGAAATTCATGAAACTGTGTTAGACCCTAATTTTATTCAATTCATTGAGTCAAAAAAGGTGCCTATACATCCAGATTTAGATAAATTTGTGTTGGATACTTTTGACAAGTTAAAAGCTTTAACCTCCACATTGATAAGCCATATATATGATGCTTACCTTCAAAAATCAGTTGAACTACCTTCCCTCACTGCTACTGCCTCTGAAATTTCTACACAGTCTTCAAATACTATAAATACACCTTCATTTACTACTACCTCACCAATTGTATCCACCACAGTCCATTCCCCTAAACTAGTCATTCATCAGCTTCCTATCCAACCAAACTCTTCATCCTCATCTAGTTCATCTCCATCTATTTCAAGCTCTAACTCAAGTACTAGCGCTTTACCCCCTAGTCAAGCCAGAATCTCAGCCATGGTAGACAGATATCCACCTTTAGTTTTACCAGCACAACTCCATGCCATGCCCCAAGATTATCAAAGAAAAATCTTTTTGTTTGACGCTATTGGTCAGTATACTGCCCAACAACATGTGAACAAAATCACTAACTATTTTGAGTTGCATGAGATTGATGAGTTTGATGTCCAAATGAGGTTATTTGCCCAAACATTGATTGGGGATGTTAAGAGATGGTTCAAAGCTTTACCTGCTAATAATATTGCTTAATTAGCTGCTTTTCATGGATTTTTTATTGATAGATGGGAGAGAAAGAAAACCCTCTGCCAATATTTTCTGAACATGATAACATTAGAAGAGCTCCTAATGAGTCAGTTCAGGATTATTGTGCTAGTTTCAATAGCATCTACAGTGAAATCCCTGCTAATATTAAGCCTCCACCATAGCTAGCATTAATCAAATTCCCTTATGGTTTTGACACTAATATGTCATACCAGCTAAGGAAAAGAAACCCTGAAACATTGGAGCAAATGCAAAGTAATGTTGTTAGTGTAGAAGCTAATCTATTAGCTAAGAAAGCTAGAATGAGAAATGAAAATAGATTTGGCATTAAAGAGGAAACTTCCACTTCTGATGGTAAAATAGATAGTTTAGCAAAGATTGTAGAAAGAATAATGAATAGATTAGAAAACATGGAAAGAGAAACTCAGTGGGAGAATCAACATCCACCCCCAATAAGAAACCCCAACTTCCAAAAGAATCCTAACACTGGAAAGAATGCAATACTAGATCAGCAAAATAGACCACCCTTCCAAGAAAACTATGTTGAGGGTTCACAAAGCCATGGAGGAGAGGATGACACTCAAATAAACTTATTAGGAATAAAAAATGAAGATGTTGTTTTTCTTACTCAGGAAGAACAAGAATTGTACATGCTGCAACAATTGCAATTAGAATCTAGGGAGTCCTTTGACTTTAAACAGGGGTATGAATCTGCCATATATGAGGTTCACAAATAGTATAACCTAAGAAGTAAAAAGAACAATGAAACTCCCACTAAGAGATCAATCCAGACCCAAAATAAAAAAGATAACAGAAGCTCTTGTAACCAAAATCCTGCAAATCTTCCCTAGGGGAAATCAGGAGACTTCTAGCCCAAAAATTGTAGATATGACTTCATCTGAAACTCAAACTAAAACAATTACTCAAAACATTCCAAATAAGAGAATTCAAAACAAAACTGCTGAAACACGGACCAAAGTGCCTAACATTGAAAAAGAAGATAAAAACACACAGACCACATTCGCTAAGTAAGATCTCATCCAATCTAGCAAAACTCAATTGCCTTTCAACATTAAAATTGAGATAGAAAAATTGAAGATATTAGTTCCTTTGACTGAATTAGCGAAAAATGAATCATATACATCATAGATCGCTCAAAAATTGAATATAGGTGAAGGGGAGGATGTTGTGAATTTGAATGGTGATCAGCCTGAGTTATTGTTTGGCCGTGAAGTAAATGGCACCCATCAGCATGAGGGCATCCTTCCTTTTTACATTAGTTTGAACATTCATGACAAAATATGCCATGCTAGACTCAGGAGCATCCCATAACTTAATGCCAAAGGCAATCATGGAGAGACTAAACTTAGATATCACCAGACCATATAAGGACCTATTTTCCTTTGACTCTAACCAAGTTAAATGCCTCGGCCTGATCAAGGATTTGTGTGTGACACTAGTCTAGTGCCCATCAAAGAGTATTGTGATGGACATAGTAGTTGATGACATCCCACCCAAATATGGATCTCATCATAGAAAATTTTAGGGGCTAATATTCACAAGTGGGCTAATTTTCCATGGTTTTTCCAAAAAAAAGATTCGCCAATTTCCATTATTTTCTAAAAATGATTTGCCCAAATTTTATAGTATAAAATTATTTTACCTTAAAAATTGCCAAAATTATATAAAGACTATATATAAAACTATTAGAAATTTCAATGTTTTCACAAAGATATCAACAAACATTTTATAATTTGCAATTTGGAGACTAGTAAGATTCGCCAAGGTTTCAAAACTTCAAGACAAATTTTCATCCTTAAAATTTTCCCTGGATCTCACTCATGGGGAGCAAAATTTCAGGGATCTTTACAATTAGATATGTCATATGCCACCATATCTGTTTTTGGTCAACAAAGAAAACTTTATAGAGAGACCTTGATGAAATACATGGTGAGCAGTGCAGAAAAACTACATAATTTCCCTATATACTCCATGCATTTTGATATGGACTCTTTCATCTTGTACAATTCAAACCATGACAAAAAGGAAATCACAATGGTAGAACAGAAATACAAAACACCTAACAGTGAAAACATTTTTCATGAATCACTATGGCATTTGGATTTTGATGGATCTGTGAATAGACTAGGAGTAGGTGCAAGAGTGTGGATTCACAACATGGAGAATAATCATTCTGAAGGTCATGCATTTAGGTTAAATTTTAAATGCACAAATAACATGGAAGAATATGAAGCTCTAATCTTAGGATTACAAATGGTTAGAAAATTTGGAGCCAAGAGAGTTTCTATAATGGGAGACTCAGAATTGATTATTAAACAAATCAAAGGTGAATACTCTGTAAATAATCCCAAACTGAGCCAATATAGAGAGATAGTCCTAGATTTGATCAAAGACCTTCTGGAAACAGACTTTGCTACCATTCCTAGGAAACAGAATATACAAGCTCACAATCTGGCTACTTTTGCTAGCACTTGCAAATTGCCTTTTCAACTCAACCACCAATACACTGCAGAAGTGAGACATAGGCCTATCATACCTGACAATTTGAAATATTGGTAGATTTTCTCACAGGATTCTCAAATTTATGATTTCATGAATGCCGAAAGTGAGTTTCAGAATTGTAATATAGATATAAATTGTACAGTAGATAATGACATAGATAGTGGGATAGATGTAAATATTTTAGATATAAGTAAACCGACTAATTTCACTAAACTAGAAGTTGATAACTTAGAAAATGTAGAAATATCAGAAATAATCAATGATGATCCTGAAATTCTAAATCTTAAAAATAATTTTTTGCCTAAGGGATTATCCACTTAGAAGATTTGTTTGATTCAAACGTTGTAGCTAGGAAACCAAAAATGGAACCTTTAAGAGTGGATATAGAAGAATGTAACATAGGAACTGAAGAAAAACCTAAACTCATTAAAATATCAAAAGCCTTACCTCCAGATGAAAATGTTAAATACATAAATCTATTTAAAGAGTTTCAAGATGTATTTGCCTGGTGTTATGAAGACCTGAAGTCTTATGACACCCGTATAATTCAACACAAGATACCTATCAAAGAAGATCATAAACATTTTAAACAAAAAAATAGGAGAATTAATCCAATTCCTATGCCATCTATTGAGAAGGAAGTAAAGAGAATGTATGATGCCCAAATTTTAGCTCCCACTAGATATTCAGATTGGGTCTCAAACTTAGTCACTACTAGGAAGAAAATAGGAGAAATAAGACACTGCTTTGATTTCATAAATCTGAACAAAGTCTCATTGAAAGATAACTATCCTCTCCCAAAAATGGACCATATTCTTCAGAGGGTATTAGGTTCATCCAAAATTTCATTGCTTGATGTATTTTCTGGATATAACCAAATCTTAATTCAACCAAGGGACCAGGAAAAAACTTCATTTACTACTCCTTGGGGTACTTTCATGTATTTGAAAATGCCTTTTGGATTAATGAATGTAGGAGCAACATTTCAAAGAGCTGTGGATATAGCTTTTGGTAAATAAATCCATGACTTCCTAGTTGTTTACCAAGATGACATCACTTTCTTTTCCAAATCTGATAATGAGCATCTAGATCACCTGAGAAGAGTTTTCATTAAATGCAGAAAATTTGGGATTTCCTTAAATCCCAAAAAGGCACTCTTTGGTCTAGAAGAAGGTAAACTCTTGGGACATATAATATCCAAATATGGAATTAGAATAGATCATGCTAGAACAGAGGCAATCTTGACCATCACCCATCCTAGAAACATCAAAGAATTACAGTCATTTTTAGGCAAAATAAATTTTCTTAGGAGATTCATTTCAAATTTAGCAAAATTAATTAGAGAACTAAATAACATGTCAAGAAAAGATTTAACACTTAAATGGACAGCGGAAGCTAAACAATACTTTGAGGCCATAAAACAAGCCCTTACCAAAACTACAGTGCTTATAAGTCCTGACTTTCAAAAAGATTTTATAATTTTTTCTTTTCCTTCAGAACATACTATTACAGTAGTCTTGTTGCAAAAGAATGATCAAGGATATGAACAACCCATTGCTTTTTTCAGTAAATCTTTAAGAGATGCAACACTGAAATACAACATAATGGAAAAACAGACATTAGCTTTAGTGAAGGCGATTAAAGGTTTTAGAGTATACATCTTGTATTAACACATCATTGCTTGTGTTCCAAATTCAATAGTAAAGGACATTTTGACACAAAATGGGCCTGAAGGGAAGAGAGGTAAATGGATTGCCACTATTTGGAATATGACATAGAAATAAAGCCTACAAAACTTATCAAAGGCCAAGGTTTAGCCAAACTTATGGTTGAATCGAATTGTCGGGCCCTAAATATAAATTTCATTTGTTCCCTAGATGATTAGGAAGAGATGGCAACTCCACAGATTAGTGAACCTTTTACAGATTCACCTTGGTATACAGATATCATATTTGTCTTACGAAACTTACAAGCTCCTCCTGGTTTATCTAGAACTAAAGCTAGATTTTTGAAAATGAAATCAATGAGATATTCTGTCATAGATAATGCTTTATTTTGGAAAGATAATGGTGGTATTCTATTAAACTATTTACTGAAAGACGAAGTTGATAAAATTATGCAAGAATTTCATGCAAGAGATTGTGGAGGACACTTATATTGGAAAACTACTGCTGACAAAATTCTGAGGGTTGGTTTTTGCTGGCCCACTCTTTTTACAGATGTTAAGAAACAAGTGACCTCCTATCACAAATTTCAGATATTGGAGGGAAAAAGAAATCTTTTACCTTTTCCTTTCAAATCAATCTCCACATAAGTGTCATTTCAACAATGGGGTTTAGACTTCATTGGAGAAATTCACCTAGCTTCCTCAGCCTAGCATAGATGGATTTTGACAGCTACTGATTACTTTACCAAATGGATAGAAGCCATCCCTTCTAGACAAGCTACAGACTTTGTCATTATCTCATTCCTTGAAAACAATATCCTATTAAGATTTGGATGCCCCCAAAAGCTCATTACTAATAATGTAGCTGCTTTTAAATCCAAAAAATGGTAGACTTTTGTAACAAATACCACATCACCCTTGGCCATTCCACTGCCTATTACCCTCAAGGTAATGGACTTGCAGAATTCTCTAACAAAAGCCTTGTCAATATCATTAAGAAATTACTGGAAGACAACAAAAGGACATGGAATAAAAAGTTGGTCAATGCCTTATGGGCAGACAGACTAACTACCAAAAAGTTCATTCGTACATATCCTTATCAGTTAGTATATGGAATGGATGTTCTTTTTCCATCCTCTTTGGGAGTTCCAGTGATGAAGATCATCCAGGAGTTGTATGTAGAACCAAATGATATCCAGAGGAGGATAAATTAAACAATACACTTGCAGCAAACCACAGAAGAAGTCTATGTCAAATCATAAGTAATACAGGATAAAATCAAAAATCTTTTTGATAAAAAGACTAAAGCTGATGAGTTTTACATAGGTGACAAAGTACTTAAATGGGATTCAAGAAGGGAAGATAAGGGCAAACATGGAAAATTTGATTTCATGTGGCAAGGACCTTATGTCATTTATGGTTACAAATTTAAAAATGCATTTTTCTTGAGAGAGTTAGATGGGACAGATCTACCAAGAGGACCTGTTAATGGTAGAATGTTGAAGCATTACCTTTCCACAGATTAACAATAATTCACTTTACTTTACTCATTGTATATAACAGTGCAAATTTTAGATTGGATTGAATGGTGATCTTTTGAAGTTGGAGCCCAGAGAGAAGGCCCTGAGTTTTGAAGGGTTCGCCATCAGAAGTATGAATAAAGCATAATAATAGATGAACAGTTTACAAGGTAACTTCAGTCACAATTTCAAAGGCTACTGATCTTAAAGTTCTTGACATTTCACCGAGAAATGCCATCCCCATGTGGAGCCACTGTTAGGGTACTATAATAATAGGATTCATAATTTTGAATTGGCTATGGTTAGTCTTGTAATATTGTACATACTTTTGCTTTCTGCAAAATGTTTTCCATATTAAAAAATTAAAAAATGTAAACGAGAAAACGATAAAAAAATATGAACCCTAAGTTCAAATGCCACTACTTTTTAATTTACTATGCAAAATAAGGTTGTGTGCAGCTTGCTAGAAATGCCACAATCCATGATGGTCAAACAGCTTAATCTTGACTCATTCAAGTTTAAAATTTTATGTTGATAGATAGAGAATAAAGATCTAGCCAAACTGTTTAACCTTGGCAGATCACTAGTCAAGTAGAGAATAAAAATGTGCTCATCAGCTTAATCTGAGCCATTGAGAGTTATAAGGTTAGAATTAGATAGTTTTCTTGTCAAAAGAAAAGGAAATAAAGGGGCTGCAATCTCAAATGCACTCAATAAAGTGAAGAAAAAATGTTAGGATAAATAAAGGGTAGGTAGAAGAAAGGTTGCAAATGTACAAGGTTGCTCAGTCAAAAGAACATTTATCATGCTTAATCCTATGTTTCATGTGCAGGAGAATTTATGAGAGTGAAAAGATATTCACAAGCTTCTTGGATTAATTTCCCCTCATTTCATTCCATCCCCACATACTTACTAATTTCCCCATTATCCCCTCATTCCTTATTAAGTACCATTTTTTTGCCCTCATTCTAACTCTTACTCCACGGTTCCACACATTCCCCTAGGAATTACCCTGCAAAAATCATTCCCCTACCCAAAACCCCTTTTCCCTAGTGTGAAACCCATTCCCCATTGTAAATATTACCATCCCCCCTTATTAATTTCCATATTTCCCTTCAAAACCCATAAAAACCCCCTTATCCTAAGTTTTCATCCCCTCGCATTATCTAATTAACTCCCTGTTTCATATTTCCCCAATAAACCCATTTTAACCCACGTGCAGTTAAAAACCCCGCCACAGTAACCCCTATTCCCACTTTAATAAACTCGCGACTATATTAAACCCTGGCTTTATTGTATTAATTAATTACAAGTGTTTGTAATTAAGCCCCAGGCCCCGCAAATCCTAGTCCCAATTCCCTCTGTGCAGCTCAACCACGCGACGACTGTTCGCTCTCCCACCCCCAGATCCAACAGTGTGCAATCATATCGCGCACATTCACTATCTGAGAGATAGCAACCCAAGAGCACGTGAGATTCACGGTTTTTCCTAGGCACTGTTCTGCTACATGGCAGCCCCAGGCTAGATCACGTGCTCGCAAGGAAATACTGCCTACCCTCCAAAAGCTCTGTGATGGCCCAAAAAAATGCCTCCCTACCAAGACCAAAAACCATTCACTATTAATTTGTAAATTTTGTGCCAAAACATAACCATTGCCGAATAAAAGGCCAGAGAAGCCCCATTTCACCCTTTCTGCTCATTTTCATTATGAATGTTGCTCAAGCCATTCTGTGACACCCTGAACCTCTGCAACCAAAATTGATCATCATCTGATGCCCGAAGAAAGCTCCGAACACCCAATTCGAGCATCCAGTTCACATCTGAAGCCATCGTACCCTCTGCATTCACCATTGAAACCAGTTTGCAATCCATACCACCAAATTTCAGGTATTTTTTGGAAAACGAGAACGACTCTTTATTTGAAAGCGTACAGTCAAATTAAATGATTAATTAATATATTTGCCTAAATTAAAGAGTAATTCACTTATATACCCAAAAATCCTCTTTTGCAAACTATAATTACCCTCTCACTGAACCAGAGCTTCCAAACCTTACTTTTGTAGCAACTAAAAGCCTAATTCATACCTCTACTCCTAAATATGGCTTCCCAGACCTCTTTGGACGTGAGACCCTTGTCAACCCCTCACCTAGACATCAACCATTTGGCATTAGCAGACAAGGATTTTCAAATAAAAGATATTGCTTCACCAGCCTACTTCCTAAAGCTCCACTGCTAGAGTAAGGATAAATTCCTAAACCAAAACGATGACATCCACCTTTGGGAATCCAATTTACCCAAGTATTTATTCCCAGAAGTGCACCCATTCCCTGATATCATACATTTCTATCATGCCTACTATATCCCTAGCCAAAGGGATATTGTTGCCCCCAACCAACAGTTGTTATTCACCATCACTGTAAAATCCATCAACCAAATGTTGCAAGTCCAACCCAGCCCAAATAATACCCCACTATCTATTGGTGACTTGCTAGACCTATATGTAAAATTAGACCTGGCTAAAATAGCACAAATTTTCCAGACCTTCATCATAGAAGGCTGACATACTCCCACAGATAGTCCACCTGACGCTGCCACCATTTTTTCAGAGAGAGGCAAACAGATAATTACCATGCTCTCTTGCATCCTAGGATATACCTCATATGAGCATGTGGATGAGGTTATCCTGGCCTTTCTCTCCATCTTCACCCCAGGCAAGTCTCCTGTTGTCATGTACAACTATGCTCAGTTCATTGTAGACAAGATGCATGAACAGTACACCAGACTACCAACTGAAAGAGTTTTCAAGTACTCTTCAATGTTATTTCACATGTTTTTGTATTATCAAGCAGATAAATTCCCTGTCAATATCCAGAAGTTGGATACCAAGGGGAAAGAGAGGTCAGTTATTTATTGGACACCCTTAATCCAGACATACTCCATAACATTCACCTATATAGACTGGTATCTGTACTAGAACCACACTGAAATCAAAGTTTATGGATGCCAACTTGCCCCTTATAAACTGCCCAAATACCTCCCTATGAGGATATTTGCACCTGAATATTTTAGGTAGATCATCAATTCAGATGAAGTTAACTTCCTAATAGCTAGGAATAAGACCCAATTTAAAATGAAAAACCAATTGGGCCCCTTCATATATAATAACAGAGAAGCTGGACCTAAGGCTGACAAAATATTGTAGGACATGAAATTCAGGAACAACTTCATGTGGTAGTATGACCCTCATGGGGTCATAACTAAGTTAAGACTCAAAGTCAAATTGGGACCTTTCATCCACCATCCAAGACCTGATATTGAGCAGTTTTCTAACCAATCAAAATGGTTGGAAAATACATTAATTGACATGGATAGTACAGTAGTGGATGTAGAGAACACACTCATTGATGTTGAAAAGAAAATTGACCAGATATCTTTCCTGCAGGTTCCAGAACTAGGGGAACCAATGAATAATCCTCCTGTTTTATAGACCCCATCAAATGAAGAGAGAAATCCAAAGAGAAATAGGGAGGAGGGTTCTAGTTCTACCATGGAGACCACAGATGAGTATTTTGAACTCAGAAAAAGGCCCAAGCTGAATCATATGTCTGAATAGGAAGACAACATTGAACCAGTGGAAATCACTGACATTGAAATAGTGGGCAAAAGAATTAAAGGAACAGTTGCCTAAGGAGAGACACAACAATCATCAACCTCCAACACTCAAATGATTGAGAGACAGCTACATGTTGAGATTTCCTCCTTCACTAGGCCAGCTAATAAAGAAAGAGACATTAAGGAAAGGTACAAGGAGATAAAGATGATAAATGAGAAGTTAAGGGTTGAGACATATTCCCAATACTTCAAGCACGCACCAGCCAACCCGAGCAAGTTGATGTTATCTTTTGACATCAAAGTAGGAAAGATGCAAGTCTCATTCATGCAAGCAATTATCCAACAGCCAAAGAACTCAGTTGACTACAGAAAAACTAATTTTGAGGTGTTGGCCAAGGATTTTCATCCCATTGACCAGACAGAATTTCACAAACAGGCTAGAGAGATGATCTACTCCACCCTAACAAGAAAGGCCATGGCTGCACCCAGGCTACAGGGTTCACTGAACAATATAACAGCCTAATATAAATTGGAAAAGGCCTCCTCACAGGCCAAAGACAACAGGATCAAGTCATTGGAGGACTTGGTCATTAAGCTAGGCCATGATCCAAGTGACATTAAAGCTGCTGAAAAGATGATAAAAAGGAAGAATGAGGATATAGCAACTCTCAAGAAACAATTAAAGTTGCATCATTCAGAACACCCACAAACAAAAGAGGTCCTGGAAAGCCAAACAAATCATGAGGAGCTGATAGACCTCATGCTTCGATTGAACGATCAGCTAAAGGAGATGGAAAAGGAATTGGATAGCTTGATATAGGTAAAACAATATAGTCTAGAGAATGCCTCTGTCACTGTTATCCCAACAGTAACCACTACAGTACTTCCACTCTGGTAGCATCCTTAGCTCCTACAGCTCCAATGGCTACAACACTGCCAACTTCTACACCGTCTACATCAGCAACAGGGTCTACAACAATAGGGTCTACAGGTGATGATGAAAGCAAGTTGGTCAAAGCAAAGGAAGACATGTCCATTTAGACCACTAAAATGAACAAGCTCAATGAGAAGGTGACCAGTCTGGAAACTGACTACAAGCTTGCCTAGATTATGCACAAGGAAGAAGTGCAGAAAGAAACTAGGTTGAACGAAAGAATAAAAAGCCTCGAGAAGGAACTGACATTGAAGGAACCCCTAGGTCAAGCTAAGGAACAATTGTGGGCTAATATCATTGACTCTGTCAATGATATTTGGCCATACATCCAAGTAATTTTTTAGCAAATTGATTTAATAAAACAAACGACAGAAGCCATACAGAGAGTAAAAGCAGAACTTGGAGACATGCCAAAGGAAGATACAAGGATCATTCACTTCCTAAACTCCAAAAACAAGTATGAGTTGCAGGAAATAGAGATACCTGATAGAACATGTACAATTTTGGAAGTGAAAAGGGTCCTCACCAAGAGGAATTTAATGTTAAACCTAGAAGATAAGTGCCAAACCATGCAACTGGCCATTGACAGATTCATGGTTAAATTTGAAATTTTGAGGCAAAAGGGTTTACCAAATCATTTGGTAATAAACAATAAGTTGATGACACAAGAGGACTACAATAGAAAAATCAGAGAAGTATCCAGAGATCAAGTGCATACTTCATCCATGAAGGGGATACCTACTGGCAAGGTATTATACCAAATTTGTTTTACCTCCAGCATGAGGTAAAACACGTTTTTGTGAATAAGCATACTTTTACCAAGTATATAGAGGCAGATGAGATTTATAGGAAGATGATCAATATCCAATTACCAAATGTCGAAACATGGGAGAAATTAAATAACTTACTATAGAAATACACAGTCAAAAAGTAAAAATGTACAGTTAGAGTAAAAGAGCACAGTAAAAGGATAATGACAAGTCAATCAAGTCAAAGTGTATCAGGTGAAAGTGTATCAGTTGAAAGGTCAGAGTAAATAGAACATCCAACGTGAAGACCAAACAACAAAGCAGAGATTAAAAGGAAAAATATCAAAGATTAAAGACAGCACAACCTAATAAACAGGGACATCATACAACAGTTCAATAATTGTCTCGATCTTCTTGCATGAAGATATTTCTTTCCCCTAGATTAGTTCCCAAGATAGTTTGGGATATTTTGTAAATTAATTTTGTATAAATACTTCATAAATCGAAGTATTGAGTGTGGATTGATATACATTTGTGAAGTTATTTTGATCATAACCCTAAGGGTTATTGTACCAACTTTTCAAGTCAGCAGACTGGACCAGGTAATAAAGAGATTGCATTACAGGATTCATGTGTTGAGCTATTACAGTGAAGTATTTTCTTTGTCAATTTGTTATTTCCTTATTTTTTTCACAAACTCAAATGTTATCTAAAGTTGAACGAATTAACTAGAATTTTATCTCAGAATTTGTTTACGTACGCTTTGTTTTCAATAGTTAATCATTTACATGTTTTCTTTTGATATTCGGATCTGAGAATCCTTAATTGCTCTCCCATCTCGGTTGACCTCTTTCACTTTGTTCATAATCTGGCCTAAGGAACCTTTAATTGCTCTTTGGATCCAATTGAAAACCACTTCACCATCTAGCCTTGAGATCTAAAGTAACTCTGCTATCTTGCCATGTAGACACTATTTTTAGAACTTGATCCAGTCCTGTTTGTATGACATTTGACCCCATAGCCCAATGGTAAAAGACACCCCTCTTTTCATATAAGTAATCCCACCACCAAATCTAAATCAAAACCCAAGCACAATCATAACTAGCCTAAAATCAAATAACTAAACAAAGTTAAATAAAAGAGAGAGAGCCCTCTCTGAGAATTAGGAAGACTAGATCGTAATCTCCAAAGTTGGTTTGTGGTTACCTCTAATAATTTATTTCTAAAACACTCTAGAGAAATATTGGAGTGATAACGGACCCAACAAAACCCCTCTTCACTAAATTGTCCCATGTTAAAACATGGTTGTGAGCATCAAGCCAAGTGAAGCATTTAAGTTTTGTCTAGACCTCCCACTTCCACATCCATGCAAGCCACTTGGAGAGGGGGTTAAATTATGGACTCTTAGAGATGTATAAGTATGTTTCCTTAGTAGAGACGTCCCCACTGAGAGAAATGTTGCCCCACGTGATCCAGTCCTCCTTATAAGTAAGGACTATACGCACCTAAATAAGGTGTGAATGATAGGAATCCATTCAGCTATCAACTCCAGTTGCATCTCTAGATCTCTCGCCTTTCTCCAATATGTAGAGTGACGATTGTCTCTCAAACAATGTCAATGTGAGATAGAAGCAATGAGCCTCAATTGTGGAGGTGGTGGTTACTATCCATGCCAACTAAAGCATCCAAACAGATCATAATTTCTTTTCCTCTACCAACAAACCATTGGAGGTTGCTACACAGCCATGGGTAAAATTTCATCATGCTTTGCCAAACATAAGATGCTAGTCACTTGACTAGGGCTTTGAGCTTAATCCAATCCTCCAACAGATTGTTATCAAGGTATATTTCTCTGATAATGTTACGCCAAATGCCTTGTCCTACCAAATCCCTCCAGAGGCTTGAAATGAGAAGGGCACCATTAAAAGAACGAGTGTCCTTTATACCCCAACCATCAAATTCAGATGGTTTGCATATGCTGGCCAACAAGGACAAATTGGTTTTCTTTTGATCTCCAAATCTAGACTAGATGAAATCAACTAATAAGGAAAGAATTTAATGGATGAAAACCATAAGAAGGTAGAATAGGTGCATTCAGAAAACAAGAATTCCTTGCAAAACTTCTTTAACCATTATCATTTGACCTCCATGTGAGCCACTTGTTCATCTTCCTACAAGGAATCCAAATTGTTCTACACATAAATGTGAAAACAAAATATTTTTAATGTGGTTATCAATCACCTTAGACATCATTCTATAGATCATGTTACATAATGTGATTGGCCTATAATCAGTGAAATTGCAAGCATCGACTTATTTAGGAATGATAATAATGAAGGTTTCATTTATGGAACTTGTTATGTGTCCCTACAATCGAGACTCCACCATATTAATAAGATCTAATATCAGGGATAAAGAATTTGTTTCCTTAACTTTTGGTTGACCCAATTGAGATGATACATTAGTGGATTGAACGTCGCATTTGGCTCTCTCCACTTTTTGTTTGACCTCGTTCACCTTATCAATTGTGTTGCCTGAAATCGATGCCTTACCCATCTAAATTATCACAAAGCCAAAAGAAAAAGAGGTGAAGCCAATTGTTAGAGACAAACTTAAAATTCTATGCTATTTTATTATATACTTTCCTTTTTTTTAGAAATAAAAAACACTTATTTTAATTAAAAATAAGTTGCAAATTACATAGGATTTAGATCATGTTCCTCATGAATCTTGTTACATGCCTATAAGCCATGTGACTATGATTATTTTATATGTTATATGTTGTTGTTGAGTATGTTGTAGGTTAACTTGTTGTTGTTATATGCTAGTGACTTGATGATTAAGGTTATTACATTAAGATCTTGATGTTATCTGTATCATAATAATTTGGATTGGTCTATGCAAATGGTTAGGTTTATTACATTCAAGTATGAGTTAACATATTGTGATATTATGTCATACTAATCTAGATTGATGGTGCATTTGTGATTTTTATGCATGAATGAAAATTGTTTGAGTTTATGGGGTGAACATGTTAGCTAGTTACTATTATGGATATCATGACCTTATTTATGTTTGAGTTGATATGTTGTGAAGATATATCATGCTAATCTAGATTGATTTTGTAGAAAAGATAGCTCCCTTGAGATACATTAAGGTATGAGTTTGCTTATTTTGTATATTTGGTGCTTGATTGTTTGATTATGTTGTCTATTTGATGTTTGAGTGTTTGGTGTCTATTATATTGTCTAGCTGATTTAGTTAACATGGTATGTTTGGAAGTTGGTTGAATGTTTAATGAATTGAATAATATGAGTATGTGTTCAAATGATTTTGTTTTAAGATGATTGTACTAACACATGTGTTGATACTTGAGTGTAATAGGTGATAGTTGTAGCATTATGTCTAATGACTATGAGCTGACTATGGATTATGACATAATTGTTAGTCTTGGTAAAGGTTGATTTCAAATTGATAGATATGATTGTCTTGATATTTAAAATATGTGGTTGACATGTGTGAGCAGTTGCAAGGTAACATGCTTGGTATTAGCATGACAAGGTAACAATTGATTTGTTTATACAACTAATAGTTGGATGATGTGATAGCGCATAATAAGACTCAATTGCAGCAAGGTAAATGGTAAAAGACAGGAATTGGGTAAGAATTCCTTTAGATGTGTTTAGAAACCCTAATTCCAAACGAATGAGTGCTTTGCATACAGGAAGTCTTTTTAACCCTAATTAGTCTAAAGTTATCTGGATATGTGTTATATTCATGGACATGTATTTGATAGGCATAAAAGTTGGTTTTAGTTATGGATAGATTCGTCAAGGATTGGACTCCCTTGAGAGATGTCGCGGATGTGTTCAGTGGAAAGCAACGTTCTTGACATAGCAAAGTAATGTAAGTAGTGTATCTATATGTCTACTTATGCACTAACAGTTATGTGTTGATGGTAGCATGATGCAAGGGATTAAATGGAAAAGAGGCTGCCATGAAATCTTGAAGAAGGCTCATGTTGATCTTTCCCTTGGAATACTGGGAACCATGGGGGTTGAGTCATGGTGTCTATTGCTAGTCTTGTGATTTTGGTCTTTTGGTGATTTGTTGTGGTTGATTGCGGTTTTTGTTAGAAAATTATATATTACAGAGCATGGAACACATAAAATATTGCAGAAATATAAACACAGAAAACACATAAAACAAGAGTGACACAGATATACATGGTTCACCTAGTTTGGGCTACGTCAACGGAGAAACAGTCAGTCCTTCTTTTATTATATTATCTAGCAAACTGAAAAGATACAACCTATAGCAGATCCGATATAACTCCCTCTTCACTCTCAATCTCCTCTTTTTTCCTCACTCAGAATACATATATACATAGACGCAATACAATTCCCTCATATATAGTGAGGGGTTTCCTTCTAGGGAAAAAAACCCTAAATTAAACATAACTTCTACTGTCAAATCTCCGCCTAATGAACGACCCAGATTGACTATGAAATTACAAACATTTACAAAGGCAATTTTTACATCTATTCCGTAAGCCTTTGGGGGGCACTGCCCCCAAACCTCCCCGCCAGGGAGGGGGGGGGGGGGGGGGGCTCCCAAAAGGTCACAGTTGCCCCCCCTGCAGTGAATATTTTACAGGAGCCGTTACTGCCCCATTATGAAATGGGGTCCAATGCGGGAATACCTTTTAATACAGAAGATAATCAGGTTCCACACCCAACAATATCTCACTTGGAGATTGATTATAGCAACTACACCGCTGCTTCATTTGCTGGACAATGACTCCACTTTGGACCTAGTTGTTTCTCATCTTCTTCATCATACTTGAAGACCAATTGAAACTAACGAGATTCTCAGTTTCTCTCTGGTTACAATTTTTGTTAACATATTTGCAGGATTCTGGCTAGTGTGTATCTTTTCCAGCTTCAACTGTCCATCTTCCAACGCTGACCGTATGAAATGGTACTTGAGCTGTATATGCTTAGTCTTGGAATGAA
>APFE031429648.1:22826-59802 GCA_000404065.3 Pinus taeda | reverse complement strand
GCTTGGTCACTGAGGACCAAAACAAAGCTCTTATGCGGGCAGTGACCCTAGAGGAGCTGGAGGAAGTTATGAAGGCTATGAAAAAGGGGACTGCCCCTAGACCGGATGGTTTCACAGTGGACTTCTACCAAGCGGGTTGGCACTTTCTGGGAAAAGAAATACTGGACTTAGTGGAAGAATCAAGGATAAATCAAAAGGTATGGCCTGCTCTCAATTCCACCTTCTTCGCTCTCATTCCCAAGGGAGACAACCTAGAAGAAGCGAATGGCTTCAGACCTATAGCTTTATGTAATGTTATTTACAAAGTGATTACATCTCTAATTGCCAAAAGACTAAAACCTCTCTTGGATAAATTAATCTCGGCTGAACAAACTGGTTTTGTGGAAGGTAGGCAGATTCTAGATGGCCTTGTTGTAACTCAGGAGGTTATTCACTCCTTAAAAGTTAAAAAACAAAAAGGAATGATGATTAAATTAGACCTATCTAAAGCTTATGATAGATTAAATTGGAAATATTTGGAAACTGTCCTGGAGAGATTTGGTTTTCACCAAAGATGGATTGCCTAGATCCACAACTTGATTTCCTCTCCTCACTTTTCTGTCCTGGTTAATGGAAGCCCCTCAAAAACTTTTAATGCCTCTCGAGGTATTAGACAGGGAGACCCCTTGTCCCCTTTTTTATTTATTCTTGCTGCTGAGGGCCTTGGTCGCTTCATCAAACAAGAACGAACAACAAACAGAATTAAAGGGTTGCAAATTTGGGGAAACAACTTGCCCCTAACTCATCAACAATTTGTTGATGACATAATGCTGTTTGGAGAACCAACAGTAAGAGAAGTCCGACAACTCAGAAGAATCTTGGATTTGTTTGCAGAGGCTTCGGGGTTAGAAATCAATAAGGATAAATCCTGCATCTTTATCTTCAACACAGTAGACCAGGTCGAATCCCACTTAATCAGAATTCTTGGATTTAAAAAAGGGGAATTACCTACTAAATATTTGGGTAATGTTTTGGATTACACCTCTAAGAGGATGAAAAACTGGCAAGGAGTGTTGGACAAATTATGCAACAAGGTTGCAAATTGGGCCTTCAGAGTTCTCAACATAGCTGGCAGGATCGTTCTTGCTAAATCGGTCCTTCAAGCTATCCCTATCTACCCTCTATCGATTATGGCTGCCCCTGTTGGGGTCTGTGCTAAAACCAGAGAAATCATCCGGAAATTCATATGGAGCGGATCCGATCAGAAGAAAAAATGGGCCCTGGTCTCGTGGAGTCAGCTAACTGAAAGAAAAGAGAAAGGTGGGTTAGGCTTGAGGGACCCTGCAACTCTTAACAGGGTCCTGGGGGCCAAGCTGTGGTGGAGATGGCTTAGTGGTGGAAGCGATCTCTGGAAAACTATATGGAGGACAAAATACAGAATGCCAACCTCTGAGGTCGACATCCTTCGACAACAGGAAATCCCCAAAGGCTTCGCTATTTGGGAATTAGCCTCTTAAAATCGCGATCTGATTGACAATCATACCTTCTGGGAAATCCAGGGTGGATTTGAGGCCAACTTCTGGGATGACCGGTGGCAACAACGTGAAAGGTTGAATAGCATCCAGAGCCTCCTCCAGATCCGTGGCAGAGTTAATGAAAATAGAATCAGTGTAAAGGACTACTGGAAAGTAAATGACATATCGGAGGGGTGGAGAGTCTGGGAAGACCCGATAGCTTGGGCTTGGGACCTCTCCCTAGAGCTCCAAGATTGGTACAGGAAAGAAATGGGATCAAGGAGAATTAGAGTTCGTCAGGGAAAAGACATCCTCCGCTGGGGGAATTCTATGAAGGGGACTTTCACAACCAAAGAGGCTTATTCTAATGGATTCTCAGAATAGAGGAGACGGAAATATGGAATGGAAAACAATATGGGAGGGCAACTGGTGGCCGAAGGTGACAATTTTTATTTGGTTGGCAACTAAAAACAAAATCTTAACTTGGGACCGTATCCAGAAAAAGGGATTTAATGGCCCGTCACGATGTTACCTGTGCAACAATGACACTGAGACTAGAGATCACCTGTTGGTCAGATGCCCGTATACTGAGAAACTCTGGATGTTGGCCAAACGCCTGTTCAAAAAACCAGGAATTAACAGTGGGGAATTTAATGATATAATTTTCAACTGGTGTAAAGAAACCTTTGGATGCAGGGTGATCCAGAGGGCTTGGAATCTTATCTCCCCCTTTATCCTCTGGATGATCTGGAAGGAGCGCAATAGGCGGATATTTCAAAATTCTGCCAAAAATCCAGAGGTTATTTGGGAACGGGTGGTCGAGAGTATGCGAGAGACTATCCTTGTCAGTAAATGGGCGAATGACGACTGGAAGGCAAATCCGGATGAACAAGAAATTCTGAATAAGATAAACCTAAAACCTGAAATGGTTCACTTCAAATGTTCGACCAGCCATGGTATGCGAACTCAAAGCCCAGAAGAGTTTAGTTATCCCAGTGACCATTTTGTTAAACTCAATTTCGACGGGGCTTCGAAGGGGAACCCGGGCGATGCTGGCTTCGGAGGGATCTTCAGAGACAGTAATAGCCGAGTCAGATGGATCTTCGCTGACTGGGGAGGCCAGATGATCAATAATGAGGCTGAGTTTTGGGCCCTTCATCAAGGTCTCCAGATAGCCATCAGGAATGGCTACTCTAAGTTGGAAATTACAGGGGACTTGGAACTTGCGGTGGACATACTGCGGAGGCTTAACAATGGGCAAGGATGGGAGAAGGTTGCCAAAAGCTGGCGGATTGCGGGGACAGTTAAAGAAATCGCAGCGCTCCTCAAACGTATTGACTACAGAATTATCAGTCATGTCCGCAGAAAAGGGAATCAGGCCGCGGACTGGCTGGCCAATTGGGGATGTAGAGGTAGTGGCAGCACAATTGATAGCCAGTGGCGAGCCGTAGAGGGATACGGGGAGTGGAAGGCGCTGGCGGACCTTATCAAGGCCGATCATGATAAAACCACAAATGCCAATGCACGGAACAGTGAGCTGGCCTAGAAGGGGACAGTGGAGCTCCCGTCTGATCAACATGGGGCTTTTGGGACCTGATGTGATCATAACTACGGCCTATAGGATGACGGATCAGAATTTTGATGGCAGTACAACGGAGGCGGGTGGAGCGGTTAGAAAGAAGTACACACATGGTAAATCAATTAATGCCAGAACTATGAGAGGTGATGGATGCGGTTCGTCTGACAGCACAGCTGAGGAGAGTGATACGGAAATGATGGTTGAGAGCTGGGACTCGACGGAGATCTACTGGCGGCTCTCGAAAACCGGCCCAATTTGTATCCCCGATGAAAGGCATTTGCTTTATAATCGCGGCTGGCCGATTGTTACGGCATGCTGTGAGTTCCCAATTTGGAAAAGATCGGAGGTTTCCATTGAGCGGCACCAGAGAGCTGTTACAACCTCTGGCAGACAGAGAAAGCACCGAGACAGGCCCGTGGACAGTATGGAGACCAGGCGGAAATTGAAACAGGTTGAGGAGCGTCAGAATACGAGGGAAGAGAATAGGAGCCAAGAAGGCAAAGTTTCTATGCAGAAGGAATCGCCTTTCACTGTGTGGGAGATCGAGGATAACTCGGATGATGATAGGATCACGGAGACGGTGCGCGATGGTAGGCACTATCATAAGAACGCGGCTGAGGAAGGTCAGGAACAGACGCAGATGGAGCATCTGAACTGCCGGGACTCGAAGATTCGCCGCTATGGCATGAGGAAGCGCCGTTCCACGCCGGATGAGGTGGAGGCCGCCCAGGAGGAAGATTTGGGTAAAAGAGGTTTGAGCGATCGCCGGAACCCTCAAAAGAACCCAGCTGAAAAGGCTAAACAGAAGGTGAGGATTGATCCTCCCGATTATCAGGAAGCGGGGACTCGTCGCTCTGGCCTGCGGAAGCACAGCATTTTGCCCGACAGTGAAAGGGACCAGCCGGGCAAGCGGGGCAAAGGGCAGAGTGAGCCTGTGAAGGAGGAGGGCGAAACTTCCAGGCGCTCGGGCAAAGGAAGAAAACCCAGGGAAACTGTCAACCTTCGCGTTCGTCGGGCTGAGCAGGCCTTTCTCCGTCACTCCCACCCGGCTGTGCGCAGAATCATGGACTACCTTGAAGAGGAAGCGTTGCAGAACCAGTTGGATGAGGAAATGGAAGAATTGGACTTCCTCCTTCATGATCCGGGCCATACCAGAGGACGGATGTCTTTAATAAAACAATCGCTGCATATTTATTGGGTAATGAAGGGGCTTCTTGCCAAAGCCATGGAGCACGTGGCCAAAGAAATGGTGGAGCTGGCTCTCGGTGATCAAACTATCCGCAAAGAACTGAGCTATCTGCGTATAGCTATGACAAAGCAGGAAGAACAGCTGGATGCTATCCAGCAAATGCTGAATCGGGACCATTCTGGACCAGAAGAAGCTGCAAACAAGCATACTGATGGTGGCAACGACTGAGTTATTTGATGGTTAGAAATTACAAATGGTTTTTTTGTTATGGTTCTATTCATGTGCAAGATAGGAACAATCATGTTATCCAGACCAGTAGTTTTAGCAATAGTTTCAGTAAGTTTCAAGACTGTATAGTTTACTTAGCTAAATCTGCTAGGCTGTGGACCTATTATTTTTGGGCTGCTATTAAAAACTATAGATGGTGCTATGTCCCAGTTTCCCCAAGAGGGCGGGCTTAAACTGCCTTTTTTTGGATATGCTGTAATGTTCTGTTGATCAAAGTAATAGAAGGAGTACCATCCTAGCTTACAAAAAAAAAAATAAAGTGTCTAGGAAGTGACTTTTGCTTATGAAGTGACATTTGCTCAGTCACTTCTACAAGTTAGGCACCGCCACTACGAAAGTACCCCCAAGCTACAATTTCTAACGCTCCCTCTTAGCGAGGGAGGTACTTTTGGCACGTCCACCACCTTTGAGGTCCAGCGTCAAGTCCATCACATTGTTTATTGTAGCAACTCCCTCTGGCTCATAAGTTCCCTTTGACTCAACAACTTGTCTTGCTACCTGTCCTTGACTTGAAGACCTATGCCAGTAGCCCATGCTCCTAAGGGACTCCTCTCTCCCAACCTGAGCATCCTCATCCGTCATCTCAAACCATGACGGTCTCCTGACCGAGTTAGAAGAATCCTCTCCTCTAGTTGCCTTTGGCACTACCACTGAACATGAGATCCATCTGGGCTCACCATCCATAGGATGACTTATCGGCTTGTACATCCTACCCACACGGATACCAATAACTCGTGCTACATCCATGCTCTCTCCTTTTACATAACTCACCACTTGTCCATTACAAAAAATGACAACATATTTGTCATCCTCCAGAACTGCCATGGAGAGGACATTTGCTTGCAACTCTGGTACCCAAAGCACATAGTCACCCTCCAAATATCCTTCTGACTCTGACTAGAATCTCACATATCCAGTCCCCCTCACTGCGTGTGTAGTGTGCACCCCATTGTCAACACGCATGTCTGAGTTGATACTTGTCATACTTAGGAACATAGCTCTAGTCCTTGTCATATGGCACGATGCCCCACTGTCCACAAACCAAACTCTAGTGTTCTTGCACTGAGCGACATTGCTCCTTGAAAGACAAGATACCAAGGGGAACTCCTTGAACTTCTCTGCAAACTCAACAACCTTATCTGAACCAACTATCTATTCCTCATTCCCCTTCTTACCTTTCTTCTTGTTTGGACATTGGCCTGCATAGTGACCAAACTTGTGACATGCAAAGCACTTGACTTTGCTCATGTCTTCCTAGAAGTAGATTCCCCCACTTCCCTTTACATTTCCCTTGCCTTTACCCTTTGCTGCAAGGGACACATTCTCTTCGTCACCATTGTCTGTCTTAACCTAATCTCTACTCATAGAACACTCTTGAATCTCTTCTTGAGTAAAGTCATCCCACAACTTGCTCCAATCTAGAAGATGCTCTCTACCCACCACACACTTTACGAAAACATCCCACTCCTTGGTGAAGCCCATTAAAGCTATATGCACCAATTCTAAGTCTGAAATGGCCACTCCAATTGCTGTTAACTCATCTTTCACCTAAGCAACTTTGGTGAGATAGGAGATCACACTCTCTCCTTTGACCATCCTACTATTAAGGAGCTTGTCCTTAAGGGTCATTTTCTTGTTCTCATTCTTTGCCTCGTACAAAGTTTTAAGTGCATCCCACATTTCTTTGGCTATTTGTTTCTCAGCCAAATGTAGAATGAGATGGTCTCTCACACCATCCAAGATAATCCTCTGTGCCTCTACCTTTACCTCATGAACATCTAGAGCAATAGGATCTGATGTGGGTACAGGCACAATAGCGCTAATGAAGTTCCACAACTTGTTCTCCTTGAGAATAGCTGCCATTCTCACTTTCCACTGCAAGTAGTTAGAGACCCCTTTCAACATATCCTCATATTTGATGCTGGAAGCTATCTTCCCCGACTAACTAATGGTCATTTTTCCCTTCAATTTTCCTTCACAATCCTCTTTTGCAATCCTTGCAATAAATCTGTGTCAACACCTGTCCATTGTACTTCAACAACCTCGCTTTGATACCATGTTGAAATTTTACCTATGATGTGATTATCTCATGTAGGAATTTTGTCAAACACTTGGTCAAAACTCAGATTTCCAACTCCAATAAAAGCTTTGGCAATAATGTATTTTAACTCAAACACATGCAAACTGATTTTTATGAGCAGAAACGCTAAAGACTAAATCTGAACTTTAAATGTTGAAGATAACAGTAAAACCCCATAAGAATTGACACTTGAGATTTTTGGGCAATGCCCCTGGAAAAAACCCTAAAGTGAAAACCAATAGAGAAGGGGAATTTTTTATTAAATGCTCATAGATAAATTTCTGCGTTTACAACAATTAATTTCTACCAAAAATTAGTTGTACTTATCTCAAAAATTCTGCCCAAGATCCTCTCGAAAATCATGCCACAAATTGTCTAGAATTTTGTGCCTCTGTTGTACGGACTATATGAGCATTTAGATTGTACGGACAACACTAAATGCACCAAAAAACAGTCAAGGAAACAATGCCCTTGCTGTCTTGATTTGTGTGCCAATTTTTCTTCTACAAAACAACAATATTTCTCCTTGAATTTTGTGCCATCTCAGCTGAAATTTCGTGCCTAGATTTACTGTTGTACAACCTGCATTAATGGCTAAAATTCTTCTAGAAAAGCGTGCCCTTTCCTTGCTTCAAGCTGCATGGAGAAATGTGCCATTCTCTTGCTGCTAGTTGCCTTGGAATTTGTGCCCTTCCTTGCTGCACCTCCTCTTTTTCTCCTTAACCCCCTTTTCCTCTTTCTCTTTTGAAAAGTGTGCCTCTGCACTTCCCCCATCTCCTTTTATAAACTCATTAATTACTAAAACCATTAAATCTTGCCATCTTAAGATCAACGGGTGTGACATAGTCTCTCATTGAGATGACTTAAATCACTTTTGGAAAAAAAAACTTTCTAAAATCACTTCAGTCACTCAACCCTTCTAAAATCACTTAAATCACTTTAAAAGGCCACTTTATAAATAAAGTATCTAGGAAGTGACATTTGCTCCGTCAGTTCTGCAGACTATATGCACCGCCACTGAGAAGTACCCTCGAGCTACATTTTTTAACACAATCAAATTTGAGCCTCGTGTTGAAAATAGTAGCGGGAAATTGATTCCTTGATTCGTGCCTTAATTCAAGGAGTCAAATTCAAGTTTCTTCTTTGACATGCTCGATTTCCTAAAAATTAGGAGATTCCTTTAAAATTAGGACAAGCTATGATTGCGCCGAGAGGCGCTCTACAACCCAGTGTGGGAGAGATGTTGTCACGTATTTTACATTTAAAAATAATACTTTAAATTAACAAATTAAAAATAACAATAACAAAAGGAATTAATGTTGGCCATAATTAAAATACTTCAATTTGTACCTTAATTTTACGTAACTTTATATAGGGATAAAAGTAACAAAAGTGACAAATAATTATGAGGAAGAAATGTACTTTTTTCATTACTTAATATGTGGCGATGAGTAAAAAAAAAGTTTACTTTTTAATACGATGAAGAAATGTAATTTCTGCACTACTTAATATGGAGATGACAGGAAATAGTATTATTTATATTACATAATGTGTAGTTCATTCTACTTTCAGTTTACATGTGATATTTAAAACAAAAATAGATTAATAATAAAAAATTACCATCAACTATAAGTAAAATATTTCAATGTCCATCTTATATATCATAATTTGATATAAAGTAATTTTATATCTACTTTATATAGAAAAAAATAAAGTAATTTAAATTAAAAATTATTTATATTTTCATTTTTTATACTAGGGAGATGTTAATTATTTCATTTTTAATAGGGGAGATGATATATTTTTTTTAATAATATCAATAAAAAAGAAAAAAAAATGTGTGTTATAAATAAAATATTTCAAGAAGCTAGTTGATTAGAAGATTTTAACATGAAAGAGAAATATTGAAAGATATCTTATTCTATTAATAGTTGCTTTCTAATTCAATGAATGAGGGAAATTTGTAATCCTTTCAATGCTTAATATGGATTTGATATGTAATATTTTAGAAATATTAACAATAAAAATAATTAAATGTGTGCATACAAAAAAATTGAGGGGGCATGTTTTGACATTTTAATGTGGAGAACGTGAATTATAAATAAAATGTTTCAATGCCAACTACATGTATATAATACTAGCATAGATCCATCTTTACTCTGTATCTACCAAGCGCCCAGAGAGATCAATTCCCCTTTCACTCTTAAAGAAGTTTGCATCTCAAGAGATTTGATCCCTCTTGGCGCTCGGTAGATCTGGAGTTAAGATGGATCTAGGCTGGTGTAGTTAACTAATGTGCTCAAGTGGAAGGACGAGTTATTTGTCTTCTAGTGCGAGTTGCATGTGAGTTTTCACTTAGTTAACTCAATCAATCACAAAATCATTCTTTAATTAGAAAATTGCTAAATTTAGCTATCTGAGTTGCTTTAAAAGAAGGAATGAAGGCACAATATGTATCATAATTTTGTGTGAGTTTGTGAGAGAAAGGAGCCAAGGAGTTTTCTTGTGCGAATTGTTGAAGGAGGAAGATCCCTTAGAAGTGCACATAGTAATAAGGAATTTTCCTATTTAATAGGAGCTCGATTTGCGCTAAGGTTTAGGAGGCGTGCGCAAGGAAATAAGAGCCCTTTTGCGCAAGGATTTAGGGAAGCAGGGTCAATATCCTGCAGGTTTTTTCAAGCCGAGACTAAGGTTGAGAGGTCATTGTATTCTCTATTGAAGCAAGTGTATTTGTAAGAGATCTATAGCTCATTCTTCTTCAATAATATTCTCAAGCAAGCGAGGGTTTTCCCAGTTAGGTTCCCTAGAAAAATTGTTGTGTTCTCTTGTGTGATTTGTGCATTTATTTTTGTTCTATATTGCTGCAAATTTGGTAGAGAAATTCTGTGTTTATATGAGAAGAAATTATATTTCAGATTGTTCATATTAGCAGATCAGATTTTCGTGGATTTTCTACATGGTATCAGAGCAGTGAACAGGAATCGACCAACACACAACTTTCATGTTTGAAAGATGACACATGTAGGAGTAGGCTTGAGAGAGCAGGATAAACTTGACGACGCCTCAAATTTTGGTGTTTGGAAAGTCCGGGTAATGTTCTTGTTGGACAAGTTTGAGCTGAAGGACTATACAGAGAAAGGTGTTGCAAAACCTTCAGATCCAGACGAGTTAAGTTTGTTCTAAAGGTAGATGGCCAAGACCAAGAGGATGATCCTAGATGGACTCTGGGATCATGTAGTCTCTCATGTTGCAAGTAAAGATACAACTAAGGAGATGTGGGATGCCTTAGTCCAACTCTACTAGAACCCTTCTGAGAATCAGAAGATGGTCCTCAGAGAGAATCTAAGGACAATCAAGATGTCGAAGGGTGAGAATATAACTACCTATTGCATCGAATTTAGGAAGTCCGTGATGAGCTAATAGTTGTTGGAGAGAAGCCGGTGGATAGAGAGCTTGTGTGTGGCTTTGAATGGGTTTACCAAGGATTGGCATACTTTCTCGAAAAGTATTACTGGACGAGATACACTGCCGAATTGGGAACGCCTATGGAGTGACTTCACTCAGGAGGAGCTAAGGCTCATACTAGTTGAGGCTTCTAGCCGCAGTGGCAAGGTGTCCAAGGGTGAGAAGGAAGAGGAGAATCTTGCTCTTGTTGGTAAAGTCCAAGGGAAGAAAGGCAAAGAGAAGAGTGAGAACAATCAGAAGAATGACAAGAAGAAGAAGGATCTAAGTAAAATCAAGTGCTTCCATTGCCATGAGATTGGTCACTTTGCTTCTAAGTGTCCTAATTGGAGGAAGAAAGGGTCAAATAAGGAGCATGTAGTTGCATCAACTGAGGTAGATGAGTTTGCCTCTCAGTTTGAGAAGGATTTCTCATTGATAGCTAGCATGACAAGCTTAGTAGGGAGAAACACATGGTATATTTATTCAGAAGTCTCTTTCCATATGATTGGAAACAGGGAGTATTTCAGCCAGTTGGATGAGAAGGATATGCAGGTGAATATCGAGCTTGGAGATAATGGCAAGTATGCTACCAAGGGAATTAGTACTATTAGCTTTGAGAATTCTCTTCATCTTAAAGATGTGCTTTATGTCCTAGGGCTAAAGAAGAACCAGGTTTCAATAGCTGTCCTTGAGGATAAAGGATATGATGTCATCTTCAGTAGAGGTAAGGCCTACCTGAAGCAGCTAGCTTCAGGGACAATGAAGCAGATAGGTATGAGGATGTAGCCTTGAGAAGCAAGGCATGATGTGCATAACTGTCCTTGAGGATAAAGGATATGATGTCATCTCAGTAGAGGTAAGGCCTACCTCAAGCATCTAGCTTCAGGGACAGTGAAGCAGATAGGTGTGAGGATGTAGCCTTGAGAAGCAAGGCATCATTTGCATATGTTGCTGAAATTTGGCACAAGTGCATGGGACACTTGCATCATGGGGCGTTGAAGATTCTTCAACAGATTGCCATAGGATTATCGACATGCGGCGTTGACAAGAGTGGAGTGTGCAAGGGGTGCATGCTTGGCAAGTATGCCAAGTCTTCTTGCCATGGCTAGGACAACAGAGCCAAAGTGGTTTTGGAGCTCGTGCATTCAGATGTGTGCAACGCCTTTTCTTCTCCATCATTGATGAGACATATATTATGTTACTTTCATTGATGATTTTTCTCGAGAAACATGGATTTATTTTATGAAAAAAAAAGATGAGGTCTTAGTCAGGTTCATGGAGTTTAAGGCCTTGGTTGAGAAGCAAACCAGGAAGAAAATCAAGGTTGTGAGAAGTGACAATGGTGGAGAATCTGTCTCTAATGCCTTCAAGGAGTTTTGTGCAAAGGAAGGTATTAGGAGAGAGTTGATAACACCTCATAACCTTTAGCAAAATGGGGTGGTTGAGAGGAAGAAATGGAGTATTATTGGAGCAGCCAAGGCTATGTTACATGATCAGGGATTGCCTTTGTTCTTGTGGGCAGAAGTGTGCAACACTACAATATTTCTGTAGAACAGGAGTCCACACAGGGTGCTTGGACAAGCTACACTAGAGGAGGCTTTTACAGGCAGGAAGCCTGATGTTTCACACTTCCTAATCTTTGGCACAAAGGTCTACTGTCATGTGTCCAAGGATAGCAAGAAGAAGCTGGAGCCCACAACAAAAAAGGGGATTTTTGTGGGATATAGTGAGACAACTCAAGCATAGAGGGTGTATCTTCCAGGACTCAGGAAGACAATTCTTAGGCGAGATGTGAGATTCCAGGAGGATCAGGCTTTGAGAGTTACCTTAGAGTGTGAGCAGATTGCAGTACTTGAGGAGGAGCTACTCGCTCCTAATCAAGAGTCACAACCATCACCTCAGAGTCAACCACAAACCCAACCACAACCAAGTGGAAAGAGGGCTGCACAATAAGAGTTGTAGTAGGACGAGGAGAAGAGTTTAGGCATTAGCTAGAGCCACCTACCACAGGGAGGAAGAAGGCCAAGTGGTTCGAGAGGTTGATTCAGGAGGCTTAGGAGCAAGTCGAGGCTCCTAGCACCATGTTTAGGTAGAGTAAACAACCGCAAAGGTACACGGGTTATATGGCACCGATGACAGAGTTGGTAGACATTGAGCTCTCTTCTTATAAGGAGGCAAATTCATAGTAGGTTTGGCAGGATGCCATGGTGGAGGAGTATTCCTCTATCACGAAGAATGATATCTGGGAGATTGTTCAACGACTTGAGGGGAAATCAATAGTTGGATCGAAATGTGTGTACAAGGTGAAGCATGGAGCAGATGGGAGTGTGGAGAAGTACAAGGCCAGGTTCGTGGTCAAGGGCTTCTCACAGATTGAGGGCATAGATTATGAGGAAACTTTTGCCCCAGTAGCACAATATTCATCCATCAAGAATATTCTAGCACTTGCAAGACAGATAGGGTGGAAGATCCACCAGATGGACGTGAAGACAACCTTCCTCAATGGAGTGGTTGAGGAGGAGATCTATGTGGAGCAGCCAAAGGGGTTTGAGTAGTTTGGCAGAGACACATAGGTGTGCAGGCTGAAGAGAGCTCTTTATGGGTTCAAGTAGGCTCCGAGAGCGAGAGCATGGTACACTTTGATTGATAACTAACTTCGAGGAATGGGCTTCACTGAGACTGAGACAGATGTCAACCTATATTACATCATGGTTGGAGGACTTCCGCTTATTCTAGTTCTCTATGTTGATGATCTTATATTGACTGGAGATGAGAGCTTGATCCAGGATTACAAGGAGGACCTTGCATGGGAGTTTGAGATGAAGGATATGGGGCTTATGCACTATTTCCTTGGCTTAGAGGTTTGCAGGGTGATGGTGAGATCTTTGTAGGACAGGGAAAGTACACTACAAAATTTCTCTGGAGATTTCATATGCAGGATTGTAGGCCCATGGCCACGCCTCTAGTCATAAACCGGAAGAAAGTGGATGCTAGTAAAGGAGAGCGAGTGGATCCTATAGTATATAGGCAACTCATTGGGTCATTGATGTACTTGGTCAACACATGACCTGATATTTGCTTTGTAGTCAACCAACTGAGTTAGTTCATGGTGGAATTGACTAGAGTGCATTGGGTTGCTGCGAAGCATGTGTTGAGATATCTCAGAGACACAATGGATTATGGGTTGCGGTACAAACAAGTTGATGGAGTAAGGCTTCACAAATGCAGATTGGGCAGGGTGCTGCACAAACAAGAAGAGTACTTTAGGTGGCATCTTCAATATTGGGTCAACAATTGTTTACTGGTATAACAGGAAGCATAGATCAATTATACTCAGTTTAGCAGAGGCCTAGTACATGACTACTAGTTTGGCAACATGTGAGGCTATTTGGATGAGGAAGTTGCTTGTGGGACTCTTCAAATAGAGGATGGAGCCTACCATGATATATTATGATAATCAGAGTTGCATTAAGCTCTTTGAGAACCCAATGTTTCATGATCACTCAAATCATATTGAGATCAGGAACCATCATCTCAGAGATTGTGTGCAGAAAGGGATAGTGAAGCTACCATATATTTCAACAAGGGGGCAGATAGCAGACATCTTGACAGAGGCATTAGCGAAGCAGTTTTGTTCACCATAGAGATAAGTTGGGAGTTGTACAAAATCCCTTCCTTGCTAAGAGGGAGTGTTGAAAGTAGTAGAGAGAAATTGATTCCTTGTTTTGTGCCTTAATTCAAGGAGTCAAATTTGAATTTCTTCTTTGGCATGCTCGATTTCCTAAAAATTAGGAGATTCCCTAAAGATTAGGATGAGCTATGATGCAGCGAACTAATGTGCTCAAGTGGAAGGGTGAGTTACATGTCTTCTAGTGTGAGTTGATTGAGGAAAATGATAAGTGGTTGAGTTTCAAGTCTTAGATTTGAGACAAGATGAGTTGCATGTGAGTTTTCACTTAGTTAACTCAATCAATCATAAAATCATTCCTTAATTATAAATTTGCTAAACTTAGGACAAGATGAGTTGCATGTGAGTTTTCACTTAGTTAACTCAATCAATCATAAAATCATTCCTTAATTATAAATTTGCTAAACTTAGCCATTCAAATTGCTTTAAAAGGAGGAACGAAGGCACACATTGTATGATAATTTTGTGCGAGCTTGTGAGAGAAAGGAGTCAAGGACTTTTCTTGTGCGAACTGTTGAAGGAGGAAGATCCTTTAGAAGTGCGCATAGAAATAGGGAATTTCTCTATTTAATAGGAGCTCGAGTTGCGCTAAGGTTTGGGAGGCTTGCTTAAGGAAATACAAGCTCTTTTGCACAAGGATTTAGGGAAGCAGGGTCAACATCTTGTAGGTTTTTTCAAGCCTAGTCTAAGGCTGAGAGGTCATTGTATTTTCTATTGAATCAAGTGTATTTGTAAGAGATCTTTTGCTCATTCTTCTTCAATAATATTCTTACAAGCGAGGGTTTTCCCAGTTGGTTTCCCTAGAAAAATTTGTGTTCTCTTATGTGATTTGTGCAATTATTTCTGTTATATTCCGCTGCAAATTTGGTAGAGAAATTTCGTGTTTATATGAGAAGAAATTATATTTCAGATTGTTCATATTAGTAGATCAGAACTTTGTGGATTTTCTACATCTTGAGGGTTAGCACAATTGGTCGAGCCCCGATTGTCAAAGCACTTCTGTTATTGAGAGGTCATAGGTTCAATTCTCTCGACACTCTCGGGGTCACGCTGCGTGGTTGAGTCTGCAGGAAGTGATCCTTTCGGTAGATCTGCTTGGTACAAATATTCTATGGACATAGCAATCACTGATCTCCATGGATCGTGAAACACAGAAACAAAGAAAAAAGGATAATGAAATCTGGCATTCACTATACTTATTCAGAGGTGCAATACTTCAACATGCCATTACAAAAGACATGCGAATGCCAAAAAGGCGAGATCATTGCTATTGCACTGTTGAGAAACATTTTAGGACTCTAGATTTGCACCAAATCAAGAAAAACAAGAGACGTTGCATTAACTTGATCTTCGAATGCATTTTCAAAAGATGTCCTAGAATGATCGTTATTAGTTAAATCATGATCTTTGAATGGAAAATTTGTAATACAAATATAAGTGGTTCATGTGGGGAAGGCTTGATGAGCAAATCATTGTAATTGCATAAGAAACCTGTAGTCAATTCTAGTGATGCAAATGGTGCTGGACGGAAGTGTCTACAGTAGGAGGATAACGTCATTTAGAGCAAAATGATATCAACACCTAGATACAGCTGCAAAAGGGCAGGCATACGCTGATATAAGGTCCCAATGAATAGATGGTACATGATTAGCTCCAATCAAAAGATATGTGACAACTTTAAATTTTTTGAGTGGATGAACTGCAGAATTTTTTTTCTGGTAAGTACAGACACCAAATGAAACTTACAAAGCCATCTGCTTCCATGATTAACTAAACAAAATCCTAATCTTAGAAACCCTAAGCCTATTCTAGAACCAGGTAAGACAAGTTGGAATGATGGTTAGGAGGAAAGGATTCAAAAAGCTAAAACAAGTTGGAATGATGGTCAGGAGGAAAGGCTAAAAAAGCTAATAACAATCAAAAGAAGTTAACTTTTGAGTTGCTCTTAATGACGTCCAGATTCTCAACAAACGACAAAAATACAATTAAACATTAAAATTTTATGAAGACTAACCTTTTATGGAAAGCAAGAAGTGGTAGATATTGAAGGGCCATTGTTTGGAGGGTCAAAAGAAACGCATACCCTTCTTTTCTCGTCAATGAAGAGATTGCAACCAAGTTTAACTTCAAAGTAGTTTATTTATATTTCAAAATGTGTGGAGAAGGAAGCCATGTTTGATTGGCTTGGGATAGTGTTGAAAGGTTGGGAAAAGTTTTGACAAATCCAATTAGGAATATGCTTTATGGTCTATACTGCAACGACTCTGTGATCTAAAATTCTTCTAAGTGACACCAGATTTACTCTAATACTTAAGAGTGATCTGATAGTTATAATATGTCCCGTATTGTGTGTTTTCCATGGCTTAGATGTTTAACCATCATACAACTTGGTGATGGGGCCTTTATCTAGCGACTTTTCATTGCAGGTTTGATACCAGACTGTAATATATTTTCATTCTATACCCTAGTAACCATGCTTTTATCATATTGCTTTTCACTGTGGCTCTAATACCATGCTGAACTATGCTCATATCTTGTGGCTTAGTGATTGCGTCTCTCTCCTCAGGTTTCAGACTGCATCTAACCAACTCTGCGCCCTCAATACTAAGCGGAAGTTATTTTCTCTTCTCAACAGGATTTTCTTAGACGAGGACCTCACTCGAGCACAGGTTGTGGAACTTAAACAATCTAGAGAACAAGTTATGGCAGCATGACAGGCAGGGAAATGGGCGGTTATCAAGAATCTCCGGGTAGTCATTCGGGACTCCTTCCCACCTGGGTGGAAACCCCAAATTGGAGGTTCCAAATGACGGGCCCACTTGGGGAGGCAACAGGGTACAAGCATTTCTATCCGTTGTTGGAATGGTAATGGATCTTTCTGGTCATCGCCGGGACTCTTGTATTATGGTCATCAATGGACATCCTCTTTGTGACCGAGACTCATGCGAGCCTTGTTCGACCCCTCCCAGATATTGTAGGTTACAATGGGATCTTAGTTTGCAGGTAGGAGACAAGGAGCTCAAGAGGGGTTAGGGGATCAGGTGGAGTTGCTTGTTTGGCTAGTGACTCACTTCGGTACAGGGTATCTTTGGTTGCTGAAGATGAGTTTGCCAGGTTTATGTGGATTCGGATTAGCGTCGGAGTCTCTCCTCCGAGGGACATCTACATTGCAGTTTGTTACTTCCCCCCAACCTCTTCACCATTTGCTGTCCATAATGGCTCAAATGGGGATCCCTTTATAGACTTGTACACCGACATCACCCGATACTGTGTTGTTGGGGAAGTCATCCTCCTAGGTGACTTCAATGCTCACACTAGAGATCTCCAAATCCCTCTCCATGACCGATCAGAGGATGTATTTTGTACTCAGGGGATAGATCCAGATTTTGTAGGGCTTCAGCGGATGTCAGATGATGCTTTAGGGCCCAATACAGTTTATGGTAAACATCTATTGCAATTGGGGGAATCTTAGGAGTTGTTGATTCTAAATGGTCTCCCCTGTTTCCTAGACTCTCGCTTTTTCACTTGCTGGCCATATGGCGGGGGGGTGAGTGTAGTTGATTATGTACTTGCTAGCCATAACTTGCTCCCTTTTATTCGCCATCTCTCAGTCTCCCCCATCCCGCTTGCCGATCATGCACTTATTTTCTTATCTCTCTGGTTTGACCTTCCCCTTCCACTCCATCCCTCCCCTCGGGGCCCACCCCGAACTACCTTTTGATTTGACGAAGGAGACCCTGACATTTTCTCCTCTACCCTATGCAAGATACTCATCGAAAACCTAGTTCTCCTTGCTTGACTCTGCTTCCACTAAATACACCTGTCTTTCAGCTGCCATTTGGGAAGCAACACTCAAATACTTCCCCCACTCCGCTCGTTCCACTTCCATCTCCCCTAAAGTTGGATCTTTCCCCATGAACAAATGGTACGATGATGAATGCAAGACTCTACATCGAGAACTTCGATATGCTTTCACCCACTCTCAACCTTCTTACTCTGAACTCAAAGTCTCTTATCGTCGTCTTCTTCGTCATAAGAAACGACTCTTTGTCTCCCATAGAAGACCGAAACTTTCTGCTCTCCTTGTCCATTCCCCTAAACAATTTTGGCGTACCATCCTTCCTTGACAATCCCCTATTCCACCTGACCTCGACCCTACATCCATGTTCTCTCACACTTCCAACCTTTATGATATTCTCGGGCAGGCCCAAATTCATGTTACCTCCCCACCCTCTTCCTGTTATCTATTCTCAGATAAAGATATTAGAGAGGCCATTTGGGTGATGAACAACAACAAAGCAGCTGATGAGGAAGGCTACCAAGCAGAGTTCTTTAAGCACGGTTTCCGTGCTTTGGTTAGCTACTTGGCTGATCTCTTCAACCATGTAGTTCGTGAAGGTTTTCCATCGACATGGGCACACCACATCATCCATCTGATCCACAAATCAGGTTCCAACTCAAATCCCAATAACTACAGAACGATCATGGTGGGTCACGTTCTCGAAGTTGTATGCTACTGTTCTACATAGGAAGTTCTCCAGTGACCTTGAGCAGAGACAACTCAGAGCTAGGGGACAGGCAGGTTTTCGACTGGATCATCAGATCATTGACCACATTTTCACCCGTTGTGCCATGATTGAGGAGGCACGACACCGCTCTTTGAAAGTCTACTGTTGTTTTATAGATTTTCGGAAAGCTTTTGACGCTGTTCCGAGGGAGGCCTTGCTCCAGAGACTCAGAGATATTGGAATTCTGCAACCCTATACACCGCTATTATGCGCCTATATGAGTCTATTCTTGGTCGTCTTCACGCAACCCATGGGATGTCTGATTCATTTGAAGCACTATTGGCGTTAAACAGGGTTGTCCATTGCCCCCTACCCTGTTTGGGATCTATATTCATGAGTTTGAAGCATTTCTACGCAAGCATATCCAGGACATTGATCGCTGCCTTCTTCACCAGGTTCTGATATCTATTCTACTCTTCGCTGACGATGTGGTCCTCCTCTCCTCATCCCCAGAAGGATTACAGAGGCAGTTGGATGCCTTAGCTATGTTCTGTGACCATTGACAGTTGACGGTCAACTTGGGTAAAACCAAGGTTATGATCTTCAATGGGGTGAAGAAAACCTTAGACCTTCACTTTCTATTGAGAGGGGAGGAGATTGAGATCCCCAACACATATACTTACTTGGGGGTGCAATTTTCAGGTCCCCGCTTCAGTTTGCGACCAACGCTTCAGCCTCGGATCAACAAAGGGTATGGATCCTTAGCCCTTCTCGAGAGACAGTGCTTTCGACATCACTTCCAGGACATCTCGTCCAAGATGAGCCTCATGGACACCTTGATTCGTCCCACTGTTCTATATGGCTCAGAGATTTGGGGACCGTCTTTACTTGAGTCAGATTGGGCTTCAGCTGAGAGTGTCCAGATTCTAGTTCTCCGCTGCATCATTAGGTGCAAACTGACAGTGCCGTAGCACATCATCCTAGTAGAGTTTGGAGCTCAGCCCTTTCGGCTTGAGATGGTCTTCAGATTGGTTTCATTCTTGTATCATGTCTAGGGCTTGGCAGACTCGATAAAGAGTAGGGACCATTACCCTTACTTGGCATATTGCTCTTCTGAAACTATTGCCCGTTCTACCCCCTCAAGGCGAGCCAGATGTTCGTTTATAGGAGTTTCAAACCTCTTAGAGTCAGTGGGAATTCAGTTGGATCGTCTCCCTCCTTTCCGATATTCCTTAGATGCTCCCGGTCACCTTTTACCTACTAAACAGGAGCTAAACAAGATCATCAGGGAGGAAATCTACAGGCAGTTTGTCCAGGTCACCTGTGTCAATCCTCCAGGAGGGTTGCGCCCAAAGATGGCCTTCTATGCTGAGCACTTCTTGGAGTTGAGAGACGGGCTCATTGTTCGACCCCAGTATACATTTCACCACTGGATGCATGCTCGTTGCATTCCTCTTGGCCAATTCAGAGTAGGTTCTCATAGACTTCAGGTAGAGACAAACCACCAAGTGGATAGATTAGACAGACTCTGCCAGGTATGTCATTTACAAGAAGCGGAGACTAAGGTGCACTTCATCCTTGGATGCCCTGTCTACTACGAGATCAGAGGAAGGTTTCATTGCTTGTTCAGAGATTCTCGGACCCTCGCCGACTTTTTTAGGTACCCCGATCAGAAATGTTTGGCCCTATATATGTAGGAGGCTCTTAGGTTCCGAGTGCATATTCTTCGGCCTCCCATCAGACCAGACCCCACACAGAGGATCACAACATTTTTCAGGGTACTATCTTCAGACAGTGGCACCAAGAGATCGATTGATACCAGTACGTATCCAAACTCTAGATCAGTGAGGATCTGTGGAACCTTACCTTGCTACACGAGATCTCATTAGCAGTTCCGTCTCTGATCTGTTCTTGGGAGACAGACTAGGTCCTCCAGCATTCAACAGCGTGTGAACCCCCCCTAGGACATGATTTAGTGGACAGTCTGCACTTGCCATCGACTCTCATCGGGCCAATAGACATAATTGAGTTTCTTCAGTGTTATTCATTCAACCTCAGATGTTAGGAGAGATGGGTCTGATCCTCAGACCTATTAGGTCTTGGATCTTCTCTGCTAGAGCCAGATGTTGATTTACTTCATGTATTGTATCTTTGATTTACTTCATGCATTGTATCTTTTATAGGAGACCGTTTGGTTCTCCCGCTTTATATATACATCAGTGTACTCAACAGTCCCTTTGACCTACTTTGTGGTCATTAGTTGGACATAAATATATTTTTCTTATCTTATCTCCTGTTGGTTTGTTGATGCATGTATTTGATTCTAACTGTAATTATGTTCATGTGATGTTCCATAATGAGGGTGGCTTTATCTTGCACAATGCAGTTTTACATCATGGCTCCACTACCAAGAGTTCGGGGTTTAATGTCCCTGTGGCCTTTAGAACTACATTTCTACAAGCGCTTTCAGCTTGTTGCTTAGGGGGCTTTGTTATATGCTTTTGAATTGCACTTCTTTATGCACAATGTTATCTTCTCTCCTAGCATCATAATGTAAAGTCTAGACAATAAAGTAAATATAATGTACATGCTTAAAACACTGCATGAGTAATTATGTAAGCAATACTTTTATTACACAGTTTATATTTACAGAATTGCCATAGCTTTTAGACTTGTGCCTCTTGGTCTTTGTGGCACCTGCAACTTCCACTATTCCACAACTTACTCAACTCTGTAACTTTTGCTGCAGATCTTTGATCTCCTTGCTCTTTTTGTCTTTGCAAAATAAGACTTCCTGATATGACCCAGACCATACCTCCACCCTTTCAAGTTGACAGTCTCCATCAACTCTCTTATCAAAATTTCTATTTCAGGCTGGCTGTAGACACTAGTGGGGATATACGGTCCTTGTTCCAACTTCCAAGAACACTTGCTCCTATCCAATGTTGCACGACTTGTACTCATAATAAGACTTGTTTGGCTATTGACTCGGCTACCCATATAAGACTTGGGAACGACCTGTATAAGACTTGTATAAGACTCGGCAAAAAATTCCCTCCATTTTCCTTTTCCCTCCACATGATCTTCCAAAAAAAAAAAAATCAAATTTTGAGGGTCTCCACAGGTTTTATGCGGGTTTTTGCAGGTACGGGTAGAAACCTGGGTTCTATGCAAGTGACCCGTCTCTCTATAAAACCCATCAAGACCTGCAGGAACTCGCGGGCCTTATAAGAGTCATGCTACACTGCTCCTATCTCCTGACTTTCGCAGCGAAGTACTGGGGTTTCATGTCTGAGAGTGTTGACTCAGTCATGACATCAATGTCTCTCTGTTTGGCTCATTCCAGGGGATGTGTCTCTGCAGTTTCATATAATAAATTAACTTAAAAATTGATTTGATTAAATACATTCTGAGGATATTTCCTAGATTAGATTATCAACATTTTTGAGGGCTGTTCTGTAGTGAAGCATGTTAGAATTTCCATTGCATGATTTTTTTCAGATTCTGAAACGAAGTACAAGATATTTTAGTTTAAATTTCCATAAAATTTGCGTCTAGATATTTGTGTTACCTTAATGGTATCAGGTAATGGAGGATGTTATGGTTTGTTCTCACTTATTGCACCTTCTTACTGATTCTTAATGTTCATAATTCTTATTAATGTTGTGGTAAGTGACCCAGAAATTCTCTTAAAAATTTATTTTATCATATTAATTGGTCATTGCTGCTATTTTGGTTTTTTTTGACGCATCAGAATTCAGCACATATATTATAATTTATCTGATGGCATGACAGGTATCCATCATGCGGGAGAAGCTTGCGGAATTATTTGAGACTGAACAACAATGGTCAAAAGCAGCTCAAATGCTCAGTGGGATTGACTTAGATTCTGGCATAAGGTTTTTCTGAAAGATTATTCTGTTTCTTCTCTGTGTGCTATTTTTTGGAAATACAATAGGAACAGTACTTTTGAAGGTCTTTGTTTTCAGTTATAATCTCTTGCAGCAGCCCAAATAAATTGTTGTTTTGGTTTATTATCTCTGATTAATTTCGTGTATACAGGATGCTTGATGATGCATACAAACTATCAAAGTGTGTCCAGATTGCTCGTTTATACTTGGAGGTAATGTGCAATAAAGTCTTATATCTTCAATGGCTATGGATCTCTGGTTTGGTTTGCTCATCTATATTGCTATTATATATATTAATGTCACTGCCCTATTAAGATAGTTTCTGTTACATGACAGGATGATGATGCTGTTAATGCAGAAACATTTATAAAAAAGGCTTCCTTTTTAGTGAGCAATAAGCATGACGAAGCATTAAATTTAGAATATAAGGTACCTTTTTCTAATCTCTTGGAACCAGTTTCTCTTTTGGTAGCTTTGAAACTATAGGGAAGTCATTAGTATTTTATATGATGTTTTGATAGGTTTGTTATGCGCGCATTTTGGATATGAAACGGAAATTTCTGGAAGCTGCACTTCGTTATTATGAGATATCGCAGATTGAAAAGCGCCAAATTGGAGACAAGTATGGTTCATATGTTGTAACAATGTTTATTTTATGTACTTTTAAAGGTTATTTTGTGCTGTCGTCAATACCAGGTCTTTCACTTACCTTAAGTTAGCATACATGATAACTGATAAATTTTGTTGGAACTATGTAATAGAGGAGCAAAATATAATGTTTGCATCCAAAGTGTAAGAGTTTTTAGCTCATGACCATCTTGAATGTATTTTGAATTTTGCCTACACACATTTCTTATTATTGAAAAGAGACCAAATCAATCTTTTATTTTATTAGTGGCTTCTCCATGAACAATAAATTTAGAATCTGGGAAATGACTACACTATGACAATATTGATTATATTGCCCTTATATGATTTATGTATGAGCTGGTTTGCTAGCTAAAGTTTTTAGGACTCTCATTGAAGTGGTTGAGCTCTTTCACTTCCCAAATCCTCTCAAATCCACCCTAAACCCTAATTTTCTATCTTTATCCTTTGGTGGAAACCATTGTAGAACCCTTAGGGGGCACTTAGATTGTGTTGATTGGGTTATTTGATCCATATGATCTTTGAGGGAAGTCTCCCTTGTGTTGGATTGTGTCCATCACTAAAATGAGGGGAGTTGGTAACAATGGTGACATTCCCGTTGTTGCACTTTGTCTAGGTCGCTGAGTGAAGCTTTGCACTAAGGTGCGAGATTTTGCTATAACAAAACTCAACTTACATCTCTGATCTGTCATGTTTGCACTAAAGTTGGGTGATCTCATAAGGTAATTGGTCATTATTTCTTTGTCACTCATGTGTGTGGTTGTGAGCTTATTCTTTAGCAACATCTTATGGTATATGTTCACACTCCGATATTGAGTGACTAGGGCCTCATACATCTCCTTCATTGCCTTCCTGATGTTATGAGGGATTTGGTAGTCCTTGACTGAATCAAGGATGATTAGCTTTGCCTTGGGCTGTTTTTTACCATGCCTAGCTAACAGTGCAACATCCATAGGAGTTGTAGCCACATCCACATAACCCAAAGATCATTCTTCTCCTATAGCATTTGCGGTCTGCACTTCCATGATGAAGTTGGAAGCACCCTCTAGATGGTCACACTCGTTAAAATTGACACTGGTCATAGTTGGAGCACCTGGAATATGCTAAAATGAAACAAACTAACCAAAAAAGAATCAGATACAATACTCCAATCACTGGAACTCCTAGTGTATCACATGCCACAAACTCTCGTATTTGTAGATCTCTGCAATCACTGAAGAATCTTGTGCATCACATCCAATTTGATACTTGAGAATTGCACCTCATCCTGCCCCCACCTCTTCTTTCTTTATTGTTCATTAGTTTTGTGCCCTCATTGAAACCCTTTGACAATGCCCTCTCACAAATAGTTCATCTATCTAAACATGGATCCCTAGAAGATTTTAGATCACAACGTTCATGCCATGGTAAAATTTCAATACATGGAGAGCAAACTTGCAAACTACAAACCCTTGGATGGAGGGAACTCAATTAACTCTAAAAGCAATTGTTTGTAGGCTAGAAATTTGTAGCTTTCAAAATCATGCATGTTTTTCTTCTATTGACTAGAAGATAAAACTCTACGTATTTAACCAAGAGAGACCTTGCCCACTTTTGTAGATAAGTAGGCTAGGGTTTAGAATTTTAGAACCCTAAATCTTGGTGCTTAGGATAGAGTGTCTAGCTTGCTTGCATGCATTTGCAGGGCCCTCATGGAAATTCTACCTTACTTAGATAAGACTCATCATGCTACTTGCTTTCACCCTCTGAAATTGCAAGCATGCATAATTATTGTTCTTTTCCTTAAAGGTGGAAAAGCATAAGGTTTCCACTTGCAAGCCCTCTTTTTATACATAAGAACAACCTACCTCCCAAGGCATGCTAGAGTTGCACCCTCATTCCTTTTTGTTGTTGGTGTACAAGGAAAGTAAGTGTGCGATTGTAGCTAGAGTAAGAATAATGACCAAGCAATCATAAGTAAAACTAACAAATAGTGCTTAGAATAGAAGGCCATCATGGGGGCAATGCCATTTGTAGGCATGTGGTCTGACTGACTTGGATATACATTTTATAAATGTCCTCTCTAATTGCCTAGTTCCAATCTTGTTGAAATGACAAGAGGTGACCTGGTGCATCTAGGGAGTACTTGAAAGGGGGAGGAGGGTTTTGAGATGGAACACATTGATGTAACAAAGAGACCTCTAAGAACCAACATTGGGTGCGCTGTAGGGGATTGGCTAAGGCAAGCCTTTGAAGAACAAATTGTCAAATAAGGCTACTGACCCCTTTTAGAGGTTGAGTTTCCCAATATCAAAGTTCGTGAAGGAATGAGATTGATTGGAAGATGGGCTTGAGAGGACAAAATTGAGTCCAATAACCTTGAAGCAAACTTCGCCCCTAGATTTTAGGAACTTAGAGGAACATGGGCTTGATGATCATGTCCAAGAGGTGTATCTTGGATAAGATAGCCCGAAGCCTCTCTTAGTCCAGTAACCTTGAAGCACACTTGGTTCCTATATCTTAGGAACTTAGAGAACCATTGGCTTGATGATCATGTCCAAGAGGTGAATCTTTGATAAGATATTTAAAAAATTGTTCTAGAAGCATTCTCTCAAGAAGGGAAAGGGAGTGGTATCTCTTGTCTGTTTGAGGCTAGAGGACATATTGCAAATTGAAACAAGGCCCTGTACATTGAACGCCCATGTATGTGTAAGTTGTAGTGATCTCAATCTTTTTGGTAATCAAATAGACGATGCTTTGAAAGGTTGAAAATTATAACCTTAGTTCTACCTAAGTTAATTCTCAATTGTTGGGGTTCATAATAGTTGGATAAAGCATTTATTTGTACACTATGTTTCTAGGTCCTCAAGTGAGGAGTGCAAACATATCAAATCATCAGCAAGTTGTAGATATATCAACACGTGGTGTAGAATACAATCAACGCTAGCTTGAATATGCTTTTGGAGGAATGACTCCAATGCATTATTGTAAATCTAAAGGGAGTCATAGGCCCATGGTTTATCATAATTGACAGATGCTCTTGTGCTTAGTTCGTAGAGGTCTTGGGGTTAATTCCCATAAGGTCCTTTGTGGTTACCAACCGTTTCTACAAATGGTGGTAGATTCCCCTTCCATTTAGAAATTCCAAGGGTAGTGGGTTGGTGCGAAATTGCCAACACTCCCATTTTTCACCTAGAGTGTGTGGGGGTGAGTTGAGTTTATTTCCTCAAAAAATAAAAATAAAATACTAAAAGTGAATTGGAAAGAGTGGGCACTCTTGCTTAACCCTGATGGTGCTCCACAAGAAATTTAAAAGGTGTGTTATATGGTGATGAGCAAGAATCAAGACATAGAGTTGCATGATTGCAACAAAGTGTCTCTAAAATGTCATTGTTGCAAAATTGTTGAAACAAGGCCACTCTTGGGACCATGAAATTCCACAAATAAATGAAATACTTTTGAAGGGCAATGATGGAGTGAATACCATGTATGAGGAACTTCACTTGGAAGCCTTTCTCATTAGGTTCCCTATTAGTCGTCATAACCCTGATTGGTTACTTGATGTTGTTAAAGGAGAAAATATGACAAGAGAAGGGGGAGAGGGACCGAAAGGTTTCAAGCTAATGGTGGAGGGCCTCACAAAGTTTGTTTCTTTGAAAATAAAGAAAGTTTGCTTTTTACAATGGATGAGGCGATGATAGGATTTCCTCATTGAACCAAATGGTTCATGGGGAAAGAGCCAGTTGTGGGGGCACAAGTGGATTGTGGATTGGAATAGGGGCAATAGTTGAGTGTAACCTCCCGAATAGGCAACTTTACGAGGCTAAACACAATCCACCAAAAGAGGACGGTGGTCATAAAATTTTTTGGGACAAATTTCAGCAGCAAGAGGGGTTTTCACAACGGGTTTTGGTAGGATGTACAAGTTGATGATGCATCAAAACAACCATGTTTCGCTATATTTTTTTCTTGTTTTCTTAGTGGGCTATATTCCCAGTTTGGGAGCCCTTGTAAGCTTGGGGTTATTTTAATGAAAAGTTGATATTTGAAGGGCAGAAATTTCTGTGTGTATTTTGAGCTTCCATTGATTTTTTATTTCCAATTAAATTTCCAACAAGTGTATTTTATTTTATGAGCTGAAGATTTCAGTCTAAATTAGTTTTTCAGTAAGGAAATCATAAGGAACTCATTTACCTAGGTTGTTGGAATACATATTTCAATAGGGTATTAAAGCCTGATCTTTGAGAGAAGTCAATTTCCTAGTAGTAACAACAACATATCTAAAAGCTACAACAGATCTAAAGGTTACAACGGATTTGAAGGCTACAACAATAGATCTGAGTTTCCAGCAGACATATTTACTGTAGATCTGGGTACACAACAAGCAAATCTTGCAGATTTGTGTAATTGATGGACAAATACTGCAAATCTCAGTATACAACAGGTTGAATTAGTAGATATGGGGACCAAACAAATTTTTTTTACTAGGTGCTTGAAGGACTAAGCACATTTGCCAGAAATTTTTGTTAACATTACATGTGAAAAATGGCAACAACGAGTTTCGGGTTTGAAGATAGATTGGATGAAGCTTCAAGCTTCTAGCCCTAGAAAGCAGGAGTGTTGCTTTGCTTTTGAAGGAAGATGCTCTTTGGGAGATTGTTGACAAACTAGTTCCTTCACCAACATATTCAAAACAATTGGTAGCTCATGTGAAGAAGGAGATAAGAGCCATGTGGGTAATCTTGAATGTAGTGCAGAATCATCTGGTTCGTTACTTTTCTAAGAAAAATATAGCTGATGAGATTTTTCAATATGCCGGTAAGTCTCTACTAGAGTGAGAACATAAACAGGAAGATGGTATCAAGGAATAAGCTCAGATATACGCAGATGTCCATATCGTATTTGATTTTTTGTTATCTCATGAAGATCACTTAGATCCGTGATCAACTTGCAACAATTGGGAGAAGGTGACCATTATAGAATTGGTAAATACAACACTGTATGAATTCTCAAAGCCTCAGGGACCATTTGTCAAGGGTATCTATGTACGGGAGAACCTTCCCACTTTTGAGAGGCTTTGGGGCGATTACATTCAGGAAGAGACTTGGGAGGAGTCTAAAGCCGGTGGGTAGGAAGGTGACGAGAACTTGGCTATTGTCTCTCAGACAAGGAACCCAAAGGAATAGGTTCTAGTAAAGGAAAGAGTAAGGATTCAGCTTCACAATTAGGGAAGAAGAAAGACTTGAGTAAAATCAAGTGTTTGTATGTCACAAGCATGGTCACTATGCATCAAATGTCTATAGAGCAAGAAGGGTGGAGGGGAGTTGTAGCCTCAACAAAACTCATATGGGTGAGTTTGCTGTGAAATTTGAGAAGGATTTCTCATTTGTTTCCTATCTTTCTTCGCCACAATTTCCAGGAGTACATGGTATGTGGACAATGGTGCATCTTGCCATATGACATTAGCACGGGAGTTGTTTATTAGTTTGGTGGAGCAGGACTTAGGAGTACATGTGGAGCTTGGTAATGATGCCAAATATGCAATAAAAGGAGGGACAATTTCATTTCAGCGAGCTTGTTGGAAGTGAAGGATGTGCTGTATGTTCTAGGACTCGAGAAGAACTTTCTTTTAGTCTTGGTCATGGAAGACTAAGGGTTTTTCTTTGAAGTTCTAGAAAGGGCAAACACTTATCAAATTGGAAGGATCTTGCCTTGAAACAACTATGGTTATTGGGGTTAGAGAGGGAAATTTATACAGGTTATGAGACGAGTTTGTTCAAGCCTTGGTTCATAGCAATGACAACTTATTTGAGTTGTATAGTGGCATAAGAGGATGGGACACCTGCATTACAAGGCATTGTTGATTCTCAGGGAGATTGTCACTTGTCTTTCAAATTTCAGAATTGAGTAGCAAAAGGGGTGTGTAAAGGGTGCATGCTTGGCAAGCATGCCAAAATTTCTTTCCCAAGCAATGAGCACAGGTCCAAGGAGATATTGAATATAATACATTCGAACGCATGTGGGTCGATATCAGAAGCATCAATACAAGTATGCATGTATTACATGTCTTTTATTGGTGACTTCTTTAGGAAGACATGGATATTCTTCATGAAGACTAACGATGAGATCTTCAGTTGGTTTAAGGAGTTCAAGACTCTTGTGGAGAATCAAACAAGGAAGATGATTAAGGTCTTGAGCAATGTTGCACGATCCTCCCCCCCAAGGTTCCAAAGGTGAAACCGCGTCTCGTATGGATCTGTGGGGTATTCGTCGGGGCAGTTCCTGGAAATCCGGAACCACGCGGGTCCGATTTGCGGTGGATCAAGCACAAATCCGGGTGGATCCGAGGCTTGACGGGTGGTTGCGTGGAGGCCGACCTAATTTTTTTTTTTTGCTTTAACTTATGTTGGGGGTGGGTTTAAGGTGAGTTAGGGAAATAATAGATGGGGATAAAGGTCATTTCCCCCTCCCTTTTGCTCACTCTTGCATCTTTGGAGAGCTTGGAGAAGAAAGGAGAAGAGAGCTTGGAGAAGAGAGCCTTAATGAGAACTTGTAGGAGTGAAGAGGAGGAGCTAGGAGCAGTGAAGGAGGAGGAGCTTGGAGGAGTAAACAAGGGCTTTCATCTACAAGAGCTAAAGAGTTAAGTGCAAACCCCAAACTCCCTCATTTTTATGTCATTGTTGTTTGTATGTTTTCTCCTTCCTCTCCTACTCGTTTCCATTCTTGCTTCTTGCTCATTTCATTGCAAGTTGTCCATCTATTTTCATATTCCAAAGTGGTGTTCTTTTGGCTTCTATATATCCTTCCACTTTTGCTTTTCATGATGGTAAGGGGGGTAGGAATAGAAGGGAAGAAGAACAAGAGGATAGTGGTCCCCATATGAGTGACCCAATGTATGATGAGGAGGGAGGGTTTGAAGAGGAAGGGGATGAAAAGGACACTGGAATGCAAGAGGGGAAAGCTGCATTGACACCCTTGTGGAAATATGTGACCAAACTTGAAGGGGGAAAAGGTGGCGGAAGCTACAAGTTTTTGTGCCCTCTTGGTTGTCATGGAGGAAAACCATATAGTGGTTCATATACCCATGTGAGGAGGCATCTTTGTGGGGTGTTGGCAAGTGATGAGAAAAAGGGTGTTGTGGGGATAGCAAATTGCCCTAAGGTTACAATTGAACAAAGAAGAAAATACATCCAAATAAAGGAGGCTACACAACAGAAAAACAAGAAACCAAAAACTCATTATGAAACAAGTGCAACCTCTAGATTTAGTAGCTCATCTTCTCATGGTACTTTTGCAACCTTTGGAAGTAGAAGAACAATAAGGGATTTCCTGAATGTTGTTGGGAGGGATGATGTGGATGGAAAGATAGTCTGGTTTCTTTGTGCTTGCGATGTACCATTCAATGTGCTTTGCTCTTCCTATTGACATCATATGGTTAAGGGCATCAATGAAGCCCCAAAAGGATACAAGAGCCCCAACTATGAGAAAGCTAGAACATTGTTATTAGAAAGAGAAAAAACAAAGGTTCAAAGAGCTTTGACACGTTTTACAAATGAGTGGGCTGATTGTGGGGTACCCATTGTATCAAATGGGTGTATAAATATTAGAAACCAACATTTGATAAATGTTCTTGGTGTTTCTGCTAATGGTGCAGTGTTGTTGCATGTCATGACTCCTCGTCCATCAATGAAACTTCCCAAAACATTGCAGATCTCCTATTGAAATCAATCAAAGATGTTGGTCCTAATAATGTGGTTCAAGTGATCACTGATAATGCAACGAATTGTAAGGAAACAAGAAAAAATATTAAGCATACTCATCCACACATCTTTTGGTCCAGGTGTTTGGTGTACACATTGAATATTTTGATGCGTGATATTGTGAAGCATAAAGAATGTGGATGGATTAATGAGCTTTACAAGAGAGGGAAGCAACTCATTAAATTTATCACATGGCATACAAGAGTAAACTACTTTTATGGCACTTACTCCAAGTTGCAGTTGCTTAAACTTGCAAAAACAAGATTTGCAAGTTATTACTACACCTTTAGGTGTCTAGTGAAGGTGAGTCAAACTTTAACTAATATGGTGACCTCTGAAACATGGGATGACATTAACACTAATAGAGATGGTGCTAATGTAGCGAAGGACACTATTCTTGACAGTTACTTTTGGTCATAGGTTAAATATGTTTTGCAATTCACGAAACCAATTTATTACATGATCAAGTTTGCAAATTCAGGTCGACCAATAATTGGGGAGGTGTATGAGCAAATGGATATCATCTTGGGGCAGATTAAAGACATTGTTGAGCCTAGAGATATCACCTTGTACAATTATATTCGTGCGTAGGTGGAAAAATGATGGCATATGCTAAACATTCCATTGCATGCCTTTGCATATTTTCTGACACCTAAATACTATCATCCATCATGGCTTTCAACACCAACACCTGGGGGGGGGAGTAGGATAAAACCACACCTAGATCCAGAGGTTCTATCTGGTTATATGAAAGCATTAGATAAATTAATCCCTGATGAGGAGGAGTTTTCCATGCTACAAAGACATTTGAGCAACTATACACATAACAATGGTCCATTTGGGAGCATGCATGCAATTAGAGATCGAGAGAATTTATCTTCTCTTGAGTGGTGGAACATGCATGGAGGTTCAATTCCACTTCTACAAACTTTGGCATCGTGGGTGCTATCACAGGTGGTAAACACTTCTTCTGCAAAGAGGTGTTGGAGCTCTTATTCTTTCATCCACAATGTTAAAAGGAACAGGTTAAATTTAGACGGGGTAGAGAGCTTGGTTTATGTTCACTACAACTTGTGATCATTTCCCCATTACTGTGATGATGCAAAGACCAATAAAGACCTTAAGGTTTGGGACAAAAATCCAGAGGAGCCCAATTTGGAGGATGGAGTGTTGCGATTAGAGCAATTGGATGATGCTCTTATCTAGGCTGATGATGATTGATTTGAGATGCCACCCCCATCTGGTCCCTTGTTTCTCAGGTTCCATGCTTCAACACCAACAACAGGGGCTTCATCTTCATCAATTCCATTGCCACAACTTCCAGAGCCACCATCTTCATTGCCATCACGTGGAGGCGCACATACTGTTTGTGGTGGAAGGAGGAGAGATTAATATATATATTCTCAATTTACTACTTTTGTCATAGATTAGACTTGTAGTCTTGTTGTGAATTTGAACTTTCCTGTTTGACTCTTCCTAGTTCAATGTGTACTTGAGTCTTGTTGGTAGCCAAGTGGCCTATTTTGTAAACATTATTATTTGAATTTTGGACATGACTCTTGTTGATAGTTGCTCACTTGCTAGATAAGTTACTTGAATGTTTGATGATTTTATCTTCTAACAGTTTTATGTTTTATTGTATGCTTAAAAATTTGATGTATGTTTGTAATTGCTAGAAACTAGATGGTTGATGCTCGAATAATTAATCATTGATGTATAATGGAATCATGGATGCCATATCTATCTTGATTTATGTAGAAATATGCATGATTTCATGTCTTCTACAACTAATTTCGTATTTTGGATGATTTTTTGGATATATATATATTAATAGTATAAGACGCTTTGCTTCCTAGATTTTTGGGAAATGATGCTTTCGCGCCCCCGCTTCCAAAAAACGTCCCCGCTTCGTGCAACATTGGTCTCGAGGTCAGACAATTGTGGTGAATATAACTCTAATGACTTCAAGTATTTCTGCAAGGATGTATGAAATAAGAGGGGGATGACAATATCTTACAACCTGCAACAGAACGGGGTTGCAAAGAAAGAATAGGTCAATCATAGGGGTTGATAAAGCCATGATCCATGATGAAGATTTGCCCTTGTTCCTTTGGCTAGAGGCATGCAATACGATGGTGTACACCCATAACAGGGTTCCTCACAAGACCTTGGAAGACAAGACACCAAAGGAAGCATTCACTAGTTTGAAGCCAAAGGTGACCTACTTACGTATCTTTGCTTGTGTAGTGTATATACATGTACTAGAAGAGAAGAGAACTATGATGGAGCCCTCCAACATAAAGGGCGTGTTTGTGGGATACAACGAGACTTTGGAGGCTTACAAGATTTTCATTCCAGCTAGTGGAGGACTATGGTGAACTAGGATGTGAAGTTCGAGGAGGACCAAGCATCCACGAAGTCACATGAGACCCCATTAGTGATAGAGGACAAGGAGCAAGAAGCTTTGAAGGTTGAGTCTAGATCAACAACCTCTAGTTTAAGAAATCAACCTTGAGATGAGGATGAGGAGAGATCAAATCCTTCTAATTTTTAAGGAGACCTCTATGGCTCATGTAGATATTGAAAGATGCTCGGGAGCATGTGGATGGTTTTAGGAGCGAAGTCAGTGAGAGAAAGCCGCTGAAGAAGTTTTCGAACAATATGGCGCTAATAAGTAGCATCATTGAAGAAGCAACAAACTAATAGGTTTGGAGGAATGCCATTGTGGAGGATGATGTGTGGAACATCGTGCCAAGACCACAAAGAGTGTTGATGTTTGTAGCATTGGATAGAAACATCTGCACAGGTCTGGTATTGGGCATGTAGAAGTCATCCGATAAGGTCTTGTCTATTTCGTAACTCACTTTAATTAAAATTAATTATTAAAGTGAAGTCTTTTATTAATGAGTTGATTAATGTCTAATAAAATTTAAAGTATTTATATAAGTGACTTAGATGCAATCTCCATCATCGATTGGGATTTAATCTTAGCTATCAATCTTATTGAGAGATTAGGGTTATGGAGATCATTAATTTAATGTTATAAAAGAAAGACAGAGTGAAAGGAAAATACATAGTGTGTTAGCAAAAAACTATAATTTCCCCATTTTCAACTTCCTCTATAGTACAACCATGATGGATTTCTAGGCTTACGTGATGGCCAGGTTGTAGGAGCAGGATTACGTCATCAGAGGTCCCGGAGGGGTTTTGAGGAGTTTAATGGGGTCCGACAATGTTCGCTTGGCATATTCCATCATCATGGTTAGTTTCACACAACTTGCTTTTCGTTTTGTTACATTTTGATAATTCCCGTAAAACAGGGTAATTATTGAACCTAAATTAATTACGTTTAAGGTGGCATTTCAGGAGGAATATCTCATGGAACACCTTAGTGTAATAGCTTGTTGGAACCATAACTAGAAGATCTGCTTGATGGGATGATGAGAAATGATTTCCATCGACCAGAGAAAGTACGTGTTGAAAAATGTAACTAGGTTCGGTCTTTATAAAATGTATTTGTCAAAATAATTTTTATTATTGTTACAATGAATTATTAAAGCATGAGTTTCATGCTTGGGTCATCATTTTATTAGTCAAAGTCCCCATTGAGGACTCCTACGATTAATAGAGTCAATAGAGTCATTGTGTATTTTATGAGACCCTTCTTAGGCTTTCGAACGATGTAAAAATAATTACTTTTGAGTCAAAAATAAATTATGTAACCTCCACACCAAGTCGGCCTCAATAAGATCAAGTCGGTCTCAAGGAAGGCAATTCGACCTCATTGGAAGGCTATATATACAAGGCAATTCAACTTCATTTGAGCATCTCACTCTTTCAAGCATGGTTCGATCTTTGGAAGTTGGACGCTGGGAAGAAGTGCGAAGTTGAAGGGTCCAAAAGGAGTGTGAGTTTGGTCTAGGTAAAGGAGAAGAAGAAAATCGAAATTTTGGTGTCTCCATCTCTCTCTCGTGTGGGCTGGTTTAGGAGATCGAAGTTTGCTAGTCTAGGTCGAAGCTACTACTTATGTCGGAAGCTGCCAAGTCAAAGTTCTAGGGTTGAAGTGCTGCTGCTGCTAGGTCGAATGTTGGATTGAAGAAGGAGAGGCTGACTTGGTGTGGAGGTGGTCTTTGTCTAGGTCAAGTAGTATCAGATTTGTCTTGAAGTAGTATCTTTGAAGTCTTTACAAGTGTTGAACTTTCCCAAAAGATTGTTGGAATAGAGATTTTATCAGATTTGTCCTGAAGTAGTATCTTTGAAGTCTTTACAAGTGTTGAACTTTCCCAAAAGAATGACCTTGCTAAGAGGTAGAATAATGAAAGATGTTTGCATATAAGTCAAGGAAAGGGACTTTATTAAACTTGTTGTGAAGTGTGAAGAAGCTAGTGGGAAGTAGCATATTGGGATGCCAATTTTGATGTGCGGGGTACTATGTTGGAGTCGGTTGGAGTTGGATCTACAAGAACCTAGTGTGCTCATCAAGGGTGACCATAGAAGCCATATCATGAAGTGAGTCATGGATAAGACATGCAACTGCTTTTGAACCTCTCACACTACTGGAATGGCAATTCTTCTCTCTGAAAGCCAATGACCAATATAACCCTATATTGTAGGTGGAGTCCATTCTGGGCTTGCATGGGTCTTAGTGAAAAAAAGATTGTCACTGGTTACAAGAACATTATTGATCATACTTGGAGGGGAACATGATGTGCCATTACAGTTGAGCAAGCAATAAAAATGGTGGACATCCCTTCCATCTAGACCAGCGTGTCATTTGGACGGCAGAGGATTGGACCACCTAGAGGGGGGGTACCAGATGACTGCCCTCTTTATGGAATAATGGTTCCTTTTATTTCATCTGCTGATTAAAGATACTCGATGCACTTATCAGAGAGGTTTTAGACTTTAGTGTAATAGATCTTTAGGACCTCCTTGTAGGTTGTTCCCAGAGCTTTCATGGGAAGATTAACATGATGAAGCTGGATCTCTCGTTCAAGCCTATAAGGCTAAATGACATAATAAGTTTGATGCTGTGTTTTTCATTAACTTTATAGAACTGTTTCAGAATTTCTAATTATGATTATGTGTGGATTTCAGTTTTCCAATATTCAAACCGTAGTAACACAAAGCAACTGGTTTTCTTGTTTGGACCATCTTTTTTTCTGTTTTTTTTTTTTTTCCTGGGTTAATGACATTGAAAAGCCAAGTGAACGAACAGTTCCAATTTTCAATTTGGGCTTCAAGCTATGGTTAAAATGAGTTGATTTTTTTGCTTAACTCTAACCCAAACTTTTATGTTATGCATTTTTGCTCCATTGATATCTTATCTTCATCAGGTGATATTTACTTGTATCTTCATGACTGACATTATTTTAATTGATTTGGGAGTTACTCTTGCAAATTATCTGTGAAATTATTATAAAGTTTTATAATTTACTCTTTTTTCTGTAGCTAGTATATTTGTTTGGTGGACCATTATTTCCCATATTTGAGGTTAAGAGTTTTGATCAGACTGTACCAAAGTTGTGACTATGGTTAAAGCGTTGATTTGCTAGTTCTGATTCTGGAGCTGAGGAATTGCTTATGAATTTGACAATTAAATAAAAGCTGTCCTACTTGTTCCTTCAATGTCATTTGATAAAAATAAATATTCATGATTGATGTTCTCATTTGTATTGGATATCCCTTTCTTTGTTATAATGATTATTACACATTGTCTGGGATTGAGCCAACATCATATTTTTTCTTCTTACAGAAATGTTTTTAATATTTATAGTTGACAGATTTTCTTTGATTGCATCTCAATTGAATATTCTAGGTGGATAGATGAGGATGCACTCCAACAAGCACTTAGTGCTGCTGTGACATGCACTATTCTTGCTGCTGCTGGGCCCCAACGCTCCAGAGTGCTTGCTACACTTTACAAGGTGATAAGGCTTGTGTTGTCACTTCATTATGTATATTAATTCATTTAGATGCTATTTTATGGTTGCTGCCAAAAGCAGTGAGATTCAGTTTCTTTAGATCGAAACTTGTGTGTTTGTTATTTTTTGAAAACAGGTTGTTGATGAATACATGTTTCCCTCCTTTTTGGACAGTCTATCATGGACTACACATTAACTTCTTGGAAAATGCTATTGTATTTACTATTATCTTAGAACATATTAAGTATTGGCTTACAAACACAATTTGTGATATTAATATATGTTGAACAATAATCACGAACTTATCTTACTCTGCATCAGGTATTCTGACATTTAGATGTCTCTATATTAGGATAATTTGCCTTTGTTGTTGTTGTTTTGTGCCTTAATAAGGTTGTGGATCAACACATTGATGGGAATTCCCCTTGTTCCTGTAACGAATAAAATATATAAATAATATAAATATAATGTAAATGATAATAATC
>APFE031429648.1:0-20395 GCA_000404065.3 Pinus taeda | reverse complement strand
ATATCCTTAATGGATATCTTGATATTCCAAGTCTTTTGGAGTAATTAATTTATAGAAGGAACTTTGTTCGCTTCAGTTCCGCTTGTGCCTTCAAAGCTGTTTGCCTTTTCGTTTCTCTTTTAGTAAAATTGGCTGCTTTTAAGTTTTGGCCACTATTGGATATTGATAAAAGCTATCCATCAGTGCTATCTAACGATATATTTCAACTGGTTTGCAATATAAGCTTTACTTTTATATGAACTTCAAAAGTGAATCCATATTTGCATGTGCCCTGAAGACTGTGTTTGCCTTTTTAGGATGAAAGATGTTCCAAACTAAAGATCTACCCAATTTTGCAGAAGGTATATCTTGCGGAAACATCCATCTCTTATCAATGTGTAATCTATTGCTTTTGTATTGTTTTGTTAAGCAGGGTATTTAGCTGTAATTTTTCAATTTAATCTGTGTTTTAACCTTTTACTGCCCGTTTTCTTTGTATGGATATGTGTGCTAAGGTTTATCTAGAAAGAATTCTTAGGAAGCCAGAAATTGATGCATTTGCTGAAGAGCTCAAACCCCATCAGGTATGAGAACTATTTGTTTGGTGTTTAGAGATTTTAGTATTTACATACATGATGCAAACAGTATAACCTTTTATGATGTTCACAGTGACTTTGTTTTTCTGTCTATTTTGCCTGGGTTTGAGCATGAAAAATTTCCCTACATTTCAAAATCAGATACCTGAATCTTGATGTTGAATATTTATAGAAAGCTCTCCTATCAGACAACTCAACTGTTCTGGATCGTGCTATGATTGAGCATAATCTTCTGAGTGCAAGCAAACTTTATACAAATATAAGGTTGGTGCTTTATATCTTTACAAGTCCTAGTGAGGATCCTTTTGAATTGCTAGCTTTATTCTATAATTGCTATTTAGCTAATATATGGATTGTATATCTGCACATGCAGCTTTGAAGAGCTGGGCACATTGCTTGGCATTGCTCCTGAAAAGGTAAGTTGCATCTTCTGCTGAATTGTATGTAAAAGGCACGGTATAAATTATGAATCTGGGCAATTACTTTGTTAATTGTAGAGGGTATAATACCATATTCTGATTCCTGAACTGTTTCTGCTATTCTATACCCATAGATATAGAGCAGGCATATTAATAAGATGAATGGCCCCTTAATAATCACATTTGTATGTGCTAATTAATGAGTCAACTAAATGACATTACATTGAACAGATCCAACCCTGGTAATTTTCTGCAATGTAAACAATAATCAAGTGATGAGTTGTTGATTGTTTTTAAAATGCTTCTGCCCAAAGTAAATGATGTGTGCAAATGTGGTTATTGACTAATTGGGTAGTCTGTTGCTTAAAAGCAAAGCATCAGCTTGGAGAAATTGACAAATAGGTAAATCCTTAGACAACCAGCAAAAGTACTGAACATAAGCAAGAGGGAAAAAGTTGGTTATGCCAAATGGTAGACATGAAGCTAAAATCCAGCTATAATAATTTCTAGGTATTATAATGATATACAGCCAATAAAGTGAATCTGCACGCTTCCATTTAAATTATCTTGTTTATGACATATTTTATAATGTTTCAATGAATTCTGGCTAAGAGGCTCTTAGTAATCATGGATGGTGAGTTGAATCTATGTATGAAGATCTAGCTTTAAGCATTTAATGACCATGCATTCACTAGCACAAACAAAATACGGCCAGTAAAGAACAAATTGTCAAGTTCATTAGAGAATAGTAATGAATCCCATTTTCTGTTTTTTAGTATCACAAAATCAAATGACGAGACAAAGGGACAAGAATAAATGAGTGGGAGCACTTGCAAACCCAAGAGTGGATTGCACTTCGAATCCAAATGGAGGAAGACCTCTAAAATGTACTCAAAAGAGTGATTTGATTTGATTGATTTTTAGATAAAAATTGATTACAAGTGAGGGGGGTAGATTGCTATTTATATTAAAGATGGACTGCTATTTATACTAAAGAGGGAGTAAGGCCTTATCTTGTGGCCCAAGTTAAATTTACAAGGTAATTAAGCTCTTGTTTAGTTAATTACTCCTAATCACATTAATTATCTATTTTACACATTATTTAACATAAGTTGCCTTGTTCAAAATATTGAAGGACTAAAGATTAAAACATGCTTACAAAACTATTAGCTTACATACATAATAGCTCATAAACATAGATTTACTTGTGTAAATAGAGACATGTTTAGCTAGATAACATGCCCCCTTGAGAGAAGCTTTGTCCTCAGAGGCGGAGATAAATCATAAAACAATAGCCAAACCACATGTCTTCTTCTCTCTGCTCTTCTTGGACTTTGCTTGCATATGAGCATATACATGATACATCCCACTTGAATGGATAAAACCATTGGGAGTGTTCTACTCCTATGTAATGAATGAACTCGTTCATTGTACTATATTGAAGATGCTCAACGAGGTTATAAGGGTCCAAGCATGGGTCAACCAAGACACTGGGAATTGTTTGATTAGAAATATCATCTAGATAAAAAGGGTGGTTGTGGGAGCGGAGAAACATTTCTAATGGAGAATATTCAAGTTGAAAACTCTTTTCCACCACTTGTTCTTCACTTCCCTCCTTGGTTTTTTCTTCCTTTTCAACTAATACATTATGTTAATTAGTAGATCATTGTAAAGGAGTATTTTTGAAGAAAAGTTAGGATATCCTCTTTGACTCTTGGAAATCCTCTTCACAAGGAGATTCATCATTTTGCACACCAGGAAATTTATAATGGAGAGGAAGCATTTATGAAAGAGAAGTTGAGAGATCTCTTTTACCTCTAAGTGCTATTCAGATTGATATTCATCGCAAAGGAAGAAATTGTTCAAAGAGTACAACATATGTCATATAATATCTTAGAAGATGCATAATCATACATTTGGATCTCCTGCATGCATCATTGTCTAAATCTTGTGGAACTTGCTTTGTGGTCCCGAGAGTGGTTTTCAAGGAATGTGTGCAAAGAAAAGAGAGTGCACTTGATAAGTAAGTCTCTTGAATAATCGGGAGATTTGGACCCAAAACCACTTTATTATAGAATATATTGTGCCAATGAATTATACTAAAGACATTGTGTCTACCTCATGAAAAGAGAAGGGGTGTCTCTTTTAGTGGATGGCAACTTGGGAAGAGGGTACCCTACAAAAGTTGCAAATTTGGTTGTTTCTGTAGAAATATTTTAGGCTGCTTCCTTGTTCGGGAAGCCCCTCCGTTTTATTCTGTACTATCTGATTTTCTTTCTACAAAGGTTCTTTACATTCACCTCAAGGATGCCATCGAGGTCCATTACTAGCTTGTCATATTCATATGCGAGTGGGAGCTTTATTTTAGTAACCACCTCACTTACCCAAATTCTTTTTTAACTAGGAGGCATGGAAGACCTCATGAAGCCTTCCCTTGTTTGCAATGTCTAGTGCATAAGACATGTCACCCACCTTTATTTCCACTCTATATGGGTGATTTAACTTGGGTGGAAGCTTGTTCTTACCATGATGAAGAATAGTTGTTTGTTTGTAGGGTTGTAATTTACAAAATCAATATCTCAAAATCTCAAATTGTCCTTCTAAGTGGTGTTGGCCATGTGTTGTTTCATCATGTTTATTGCTATGCACAAGTCCTTTTCATGCTAAAGATGTTTTGCATTTCTTATATGTTCTTAGTGCTGGTAGGGTCTTTAATATTTTGAATGATCTAATCCTTGGGCCATGAGGGGTAATAACATATATTGCGTTCTTGGGCGCCATTCTAGTGGTATAGTGATGGGTAGTATCATATTGATATTCAATTATGTGCAACCAATTTTTCCGTGTACTTTGCTGACCCACTATGCACATTCGAAGCTACTGCATCAAGCACTCAATATTGCTATTGTCCATCTGCTTGAGGGTGGTAGAGAACATTCATATTGAAAGTCATCCTTGCTAGTTTGAAAAGCTTTTGCCCAAAATTGGCTTACAAATGTGGGATCCTTGTCATTAATGATGCAGTGAAGGAGACGATAGGGCTTAAAGACATGCTTAAAGAATAAATCAATGACCTTAGAAGCTATAAACTTTTTAGTTAAAGGGATTAATGAACAAACTTGGTTGATCAATTGACTACAACAAAGATGACATCCTTACCTTTAAAGGATGACAAAACTATGATGAAGTCCATAGATACCCCTTCCTACTTTTGATTGGGAATGGTATTACAGTGGAGAATACTAGGATAGGGAAAATTTTCCACCTTATTGCGTTGGCAAGTGTCACATTTGCCACAAATTGCCTGATTAGCTTCCATTTTTGTTTGTTTGTGAAAGTTGGAGGAGATGTTCTTGTAAGTTTTGTGAAGTCCACATGACCAACAAAGGGAGGAGTATTCCCTTGTTGAAGAGCCTCTATTATAAGAGGAGAACCATGATGTAAAAAGATGTTATTATTACAAAGGATGACACCTATCTTGATAGTCCATGGCTCTTCTTTCCATCAATAATATTTTGCAGAAGTTGAACTATAGTAGGATCCATTATTAGTTTATGACGAGCTCTTGCACCTAAGCAAGTTGGTGGATGAGAGAGTAATTATGTTCATTAATAGTACATCAAAATATTCCAACGAGATTCCAAAATTTGACCTCAATATATCCAAGTCAAAACCAGTCAACGAAGAGAGAAAAAAGTCAATTCTGGTCAAAGTATGATTTGCAACAGAAGGGCCAAATTTTGACTTGTGGTAACTTTGAACAGGAGGCCAAAATTTGGTCAAAGCCTTAGTCAAACAAACCTTCTGAAATCCTTGGTCAATGCCTCTGTCAACCCAAGTCAACGAGCCTAGAAATAGTGATCTAAGCGTGGTCAAACAGAGTGTTAATTTTAGGTATATTCTATGCTTAGAGCAATTTACTTCAATTTTTCCATATAAGTTCAATATCAATTCCAGATTAGCAATCACATTTAGCATGATAGTAAAATGCAGATAGAACATAAACATAAATCGCAAAAGACAAGCCAAGACAAGAGGACACAAGATGTGGTGCCAGCCAGGGACAAACCCCAATGTGGGGAAACCCTTGATCAATTCTTCTTATATTCTTCAATAGTTCATCAGAGAGAGAGATAGTACATATACATCAGAAGTCAACACTTTGACTTGTCAAAATAAGAGCAGAGATCTTCACCATGTGGATGACATAATGAGGTTGCAGATCTGATGACAAGGACTGCAGATCTGAAATCAGGCGAAGGCATACTACTTCAACTGATTTTCCAAGGTGATTCCATCACCATGCTGCATCCAATAATCATGCTGCATCTTCCAGAATACTGTCCTCCTCCTGCAGTACTAGCAGCTACTGTTTCATCAACTCATCTCAGACAACAATGTAGTACAATGTATCAAGGTGGGATACCACCTCTGCCATGCTGTCAAGACTGATACAACAGCCTTAGCTTCTGGCTAGGGCCTATGGCCTAGCCCAGCAACAAGTTAAGCAACAATCAATAATGTCAATGAAGCAGTATTTACAAGGGCTTGACTTTGCTGTCAGCACTGTGATTTACCAACCATGTAAACAGTCCTAAGAACAGCCTTCTAACACACTGCTGTCATCATACTTCTTTTACCATGCTGCCACAAAGTCCACGCTGTCCTTTCAGGGCTTGATATATTGATAAGGCTTCTTCTTATCTGTGGATAATAGCCTTCCTGTTTGACTGCGACTAGGGCAGATTGTGACAGCAAATTAGGTCACCTTCTAGTCTGTGATTAGGGCCTATTTTAGGCCTCCTTACTGCTGCGTATAGGGCTACTAAAGTGCCTTCACAACTGCATCTAAATCTCCATTATAGACCTGCGGCTGATAGTCTTCTAGGACAGCGGATTAGTGTCATTACTGGACCTGTGTTAAGGGCTTTAGAACAGCGGCATAAGACACTTGATTGGGCTGCGGCTAGGGCTTGTTAACGGCCTCTCCTTCCTGCATACAAACCCTTAATGACTGCGGCCTAGGACAACGTATTAGGGCTAATGCTTGCTGTAGTTAGATCTCCTTTAGGGCTGAGATTAGGGTGCCTTCTTGCCTGTGTTAAAGCCTCTCCTAGGACTGCGTAGGAGAGCCTCCTTTAGGGCAGCGTAGGTGCTTCTCTTCAGTGAGATAATCCTCCTCCAAGACAGCGTCCATAGGGCCTGCGTCTAGATTCTCATGACAGTAATTTTGGGGCAGCGTAGGCACTCCTAGAAAACCCTTTCTCCTCCACGTCTAGGGTTTTTCCCTGACTGTAGTTAGGGCTATCCATGGCAGCATATAAGAAGCTGCGTATAGGACTCCTCCATGACAGCATTAGGGTCTAAGGCATCTCTTCTAGGGCAACGTATAGCTTTTACTTCCATGGCTGTGATTTGATCTTCATTAGGGCAATGTATTAGACTAGAGCACTCCTTCTAGATCTCTCTTTCATCAAAACCCAAAACCGAATGAAGAGAGAGATCACAAGAGTGTGAGTGTCCAAATGACTTGAGGATCTCTTCTATTTATAATAAAACGTGGAGGACAAGTGGCGGTAATTTGGTTGCTGGCCGACCTTGACGAATTGTCACATAACACAAATAAATTCATATCTCCATGAATACATGTCGGAATTGGATGATCTTTAGATCAATCCTACACCTCTCGATGAGAGGAATCCAAGAAAAATATCAGCTGCCATGGCCCTAGTTGCCAATTTTGACACTTCCTCTCAACTAGGGAGAACTCCATCTGCTAATCCATATGTTAGTCTGTACTATCTCTGCCATCAGTGCCTTGCACTGCTTTACTCTGCTCTGCTGAACTATGAAGAAGAAGAAGTGATTGAGAATGTATCATACCATCCTCCACTGACCTGAAGTTATTCCCATATAAAAGAGAGTGTCTCATACCACTCTCACTGACCCAAAGTCAGTTCCAATAAAGAGTGTGTCATACCACTCTTACTGATCCGAAATCAGTTCTAAATAGAGAGAGTGTATCATACCACTCTTATTGACGTGAAATCAGTTCCAATTCATCCCAGATAAATATCATCCTAGCATAGGGAGTATGGTAGTTACACGATGCGTCCATCGATACTACTATGGTCCCTATGCTCATTTCCCTACTCATTGGCCAGATGAGAGGTACTTCCCATGAGTCCCATATTGCATGTGTAGGATGTTTCAGCAGGAGAAGGATGAACCACTCATCCTGCCTACATGTTGCCAGGGGTATCTCAAGGGAAGGTTGAACTACTCATCCTGTACACAACAAATCACTAGGGGAAGGCTGAAACACTCACCCTATGATTGTATCTCGGCAGAAGGATGAACCACTCATCCTGCATACATAGCGGACCACTAGGGGAAGGCTGAACCACTCACCCTATGGTTGCTCATCTCTCCAAGAAGTACCCCCAAGCCCCCCGGAGCTCCTAGAGCTCAATGTCCATATTATATTGGACCTTCAGGAGAGAGTCTCTCCACGACTCCTAGTTGTTCTCAGAAAGTCAAGAATTTGACCTTTCCCAGGGGCTTCATCTGAATATCGACGACCTGCACATTAGTCCCAGAGTGATGGAGCCTTCTTGCTCCTCGTTGTACCATATCCCAGATAAAATGGTACCTGATGTCTATATGCTTGGAGCGATCATAGAACACGGGATTCATCAACAATTGAATCCCCCTCTGGTTGTCACAGAAGGTCACGATGGTATCTAACATGTGTCCAAACAACTCACTAAAGAGCTTCCTCAACCAGACAGCTTCACACGAGGTCATACTTGAAGCTATGTATACAGCCTTAGTGGTGTTCGCAGCAACCGACTTCTACTTCCTGCTCATCTAGGATATCAAAGCAGAACCCAAAAAGAACCAACACCTAGAAGTGCTCTTGCGATCCTCCGCACTGCCTGCCCAGTCATCATCAGAATAATCACGTAGCTTCACATTTCCGGCTGTGTATCTCAATCCATGAGAGATTGTGCCGTGAAGATATCTCAAAATATTCTTGGCACCAATCCATTAAGGCTCAACTATATATGAGCTCAACATGCTAACTGCAAAACATATATCAGAACGAGAGTTCACCAAGAACATCAATGCTATTATGAGTTAACGGAACTCAGAGGCATTTCCCAAATCATGTCCGGCAGTACTACCGCATAACTACTTAAAGTTAAACTTCATCGGGGTACTCACGGGCTTGCAGTGCACCATTCCAAATTTGGAATCCAACTCCCTCTTACTTTTGCAAATGAGAGGGTTTGTACCTGTCAGAAAGAGGTCGTCCTCATAAGATACCAGTATGAGAGGTCTATCATCCACAACCGTAAAGCAATGGTTTGGATCGACTTCACTCCTAGTGAATCTCAGCTTCATCAACTAGCTATAGATCCTTTCATACCAAGCCCGGGGTGTTTGCTCTAAATCATAGAGAGCTTTTCTTCAACCTGCATACATGAGATTCCCGATCATGAATCTCAAAACCCCTCGGGTTGTTCCAGATTTGTGGTCTTGCTATTACATGAGGGGAATGGTCCCCTTGTAAGATTTCCTTCGGTACATCTCCTATATGTATCTTCATGCTCTTCCTTGAATTTAGGTATCCTTGTCACCATCCGACTCATATTGGGTAGGCCTTTACTATGAAGATGGGCAAACCTCTGATGCCATAGATCAGACATGGCCCCCAATGGACCTCCTGCAACTTGATACAAATTGCCAACCCTGAACCCATGAGTAAAAGCATCTTGATTTTTTTTTTTTTTTACAAACACGTACCTTTCCATCAATGAATGCCGCCTTGAAACCTTTGACTTCCATCGCCGAAATGGACACCAGGTTCTTCTTGAGATCAGGTACATAAAGAACTTCTTGTAAATGAATCGAGCTACCCTCATTCAATTGAAGGGTAGCATTCCCTACATCCTTTCTGGGATAGGTGGCATCGTCTCCAAGAATAATCTCCAAGATTGTTTCCTTCTCTATCATATTAGAGAGCGCTTCCTTGAATCCAGTGAAGTGCCTTGAGGCACCACTATCAATTTTCCCAATGAGTTCGGTGGAGAGGGTTGACATAAGATAATATTCAGAAACAACATTTGATTCTTCATACCTGGAGTTCCTTGCTTTCCTTGAAGAGTCGGCCATTTCGTTGATGACTTGCATTCCCTTTTCCTTTGCCATTGTACCTGTGGCTGTCATTCCTCCGATCATTGAAGATGCCCCTGGAATGATTGTAATCATCATCAAGTGATGTGTCCCTTCTTTTTGGACACTCCTTCGCATAATGGCCAAACTCATTGCAAGCAAGGCATTTGCCTTTCCTTCCACCCTTAGTGTACTTGATCTTTGTAGTAGCTGGTGCATTTGATGGAGGCCCGGGGATTTTACCCTTCACGTAATCCAACACTTCTTGCTCCTCCAATGTTAGATACAGAGACATCTTCCATTCATGATAGACCTTTCACGGAGCTTGACTTCAGCCGCGAAGAGGGATGAGGAACCCATTGAGCCTTTGACGTTGTCCAACTGTCTTTGGTGATTGCTCTTTCACTCTTGCTTGGGCTTTGTCTTCACCTCAACTCTGATACCATGTTAATTTTAGGTATGTTCTATGCTTAGAGCAATTTACTTCAATTTTTCCATATGAGCTCAATATCAATTCCAGATTAGCAATCACATTTAGCATGATAGCAAAATGCAGATAGAACATTAACATAAATCGCAGAAGACAAGCTAAGACAAGAGGACACAAGATGTGGCGCCAGCCAGGGACAAACCCTAATGTGGGGAAATCCTTGATCAGTTCTTCTTATATTCTTCAATAGTTCAGCAGAGGGAGAGATAGTACATATACATCAGAAGTCAACACTTTGACTTGTCAAAATAAGAGAAGAGATCTAAACCATGAAGATGACATAATGAGGTTGTAGATCCGATGACAACGACTGCAGATCTAAACTCAAGTGAAGGCATGCTACTTCAACTGATTCTCCAAGGTGATTCCATCACCACGCTGCATCCAATAATCATGCTGCATCTTCCAAAATGTTGTCCTCCTCCTGCAGTACTAGCAACCACTTTTTCATCAACTCATCTCAGACAACAATGTAGTACAATGTATCAAGGTGGGACACCACCTCTGCCATGCTGTCAAGACTGAGACAATAGCCTTGGCTACTTGCTATGGCCTATGGCCTAGCCCAACAGCGAGTTGAGCAACAATCAATAATGTCAATGAAGCAGTATTTACAAGAGCATGACTTTGCTGTCAGCACTGTGATTTACCAACCATGTAAACAGTCCTAGGAACAACCTTCTAACACAGTGCTGGCATCATACTTCTTTTACCATGCTGCTACAAATTCCGCGTTGTCCTTTCAGGCCTTGATATATTGATAAGGCTTCTTCTTATCTGCGGATAGTAGCCTTCCCGTTTGACTGCGACTAGGGCAGATTGTGACAACGAATTAGGTCACCTTCTAGTATGTGATTAGGGCCTCTTCTAGCGCTCCTTACTGCTGCATATAGGGCTACTAAAGTGCCTTCACAACTGCATCTAAATCTCCCTTTTAGACCTGCGGCTAATAGTCTTCTAGGACAATGGATTAGTGTCATTACTGGACCTGTGTTAAGGGCTTTAGAACAGCGGCATAAGACACTTGATTGGACTGCGACTATGGCTTGTTAAGGGCCTCTCCTTCCTGCATACAAACCCTTAATGACTGCGGCCTAGGACAACTTATTAGGGCTAATGCTTGCTGTAGTTAGATCTCCATTAGGGCAGAGATTAGGGTACCTTCTTGCCTGCATTAAAGCCTCTCCTAGGTCTGCGTAGGATAGCCTCCTTTAGGGCAGTGTAGGTGCTTCTCTTCAATGAGATAATCCTCCTCCAAGATAGTGACCATAGGGCCTGCGTCTAGATTTCTCATGACAATAATTTTGGGGTAGCGTAGGCACTCCTAGAAGACCCTTTCTCCTCCACGTCTAGGGCTTTTCCCTGATTGTAGTTAGGGCTTTCCATAGCAACTTATAAGAAGTTGTGTATAGGACTCCTCCATGACAGTGTTAGGGTCTAGGGCATCTCTTCTAGGGCAACGTATAGCCTTTACTTCCATGGCTGTGATTTGATCTTCCTTAGGACAACATATTAGACTAGGGCACTCCTTATAGATCTCTCTTTCATCAAAACCCAAAACAGAATGAAGAGAGAGATCACAAGAGTGTGAGTGTCCAAATGACTTGAGGATCTCTTCTATTTATAATAAAACGTGGAGGACAAGTGGGGGTAATTTGGTTGTTGGCCGACCTTGATGAATTGTCACATAACACAAATAAATCCATATCTCCATGAATACATGTCGGAATCGGATGATCTTTAGATCAATCCTACACCTCTTGATGAGAGGAATCTAAGAAAAATATCCGCTGCCATGAATAAGATGACCCACATGGAGTTTGGCCCTAGTTGCCAATTTTAACAAGAGTCAATAGATCCTTGTAATATTTGGACTTTATGATTGTCAAAGAGCTTGGTCAAAATAGAAGCAATCTCTCCAAGTCAATGCTGGTCAAACAGAAGAAGGTAGGTTGGTCAACATAGAATAGATTCTCCTTTTGTCTCCTTTACACATGTGGATGTATTCTCTCTATTTCAGATTGAATGTATGTGATGAGATGATGCTAAAATGAAGTCCAACGAGCCTTTATTTATATGAGGTTTAGGAGGTGGCTTTTCCACGTGAGGTCGACTTGTGCATTCAAGGCCGACTTGGTAAATTGTCAAAATATGAATTTTCCTCCATGATTTGCCAATGAAAATACCGACCATAGCTACTCATTTTTCAACATGATGAGCCTCTTGTATAACAAAAGAGCCATGTCATAAGTTGATGTGATTTTGAAAAAAGGATGAGATCAATCTTTATAGTCCAAAGGTAGTTCATCTTTCCATCAATAATGTCATGAAGTTGAACTATAGTAGGATCCATTATTAGTTTTGTCAGGTTCTCTTGCACCCAAGCAAGTTGGTTGATCATGATGGAGTTGAAGGTGGGTGGTTCATCTCATCAAAGATAAAACATACGAAAAAATATTCTCTTCACCCTTTGTATAGATTTCAAAGTCATAGGCTTGAAGGCTAGTAATCTACATTCCTTGCTCCTCTATTAGAGTGCCTTGTGTTAGTAAGTGCTGCAAGTATGGCCATCGTTACTTTGTTCTATGTGGACATGCATCTTTCTCTACCATTCAACTTTCAGCATTCAAATGCAATGGGTCTATCATCTTGTAAGAAAAAAGTGTTGGAGTTGAGGCAAGGACTTCCTTCAAACTCTCAGATGTAACCTGTGCCTTAGTTGACCAATGAAAGGCAACAATAGAGAAATTTCATACAAAATGGTGGTAGAAGTCAACTAAGCCCAAAAATCCTCGAAGCTTCTTTGGGGTCGTAGGCAATAGCCACTCTTGGATGGTGTTAAATTTCCTTGAAACTCTGCAACTAATTAGATGAATTGTTAAAATTGTAGCAAGGGCTTCTTTTGACTTGTGCCTAGTCAAAGAAGCAAATTTGATTTCAGTCTCCTAGAAATTCAAATTAGTTGTCAGTTAACATGTGTGATGTGGCCCATCACTAGTTTATTGCCAGTTAATTTAGGTTAGATGGCTTTCAGTGAGTTGCATGCAGTTGATTGCTATAATTTAGCAATATAATTGAGTTAACGACTAGTGTCTATCAGTTAACTGATCTCTAGTCTAGAATAGAGATAGTGTAGAGTCTAGTTGAGCAGTTTTACTTTTGTTAACTCAACTAACTCTCAGTTAACTAGTTCCTACTGCTAAAATTAGCTCTAGTTGGTCATGCAATTCGAATTGCCTATTGAGATTGGATGGAGGCACAATTGTAATTATTATTGTACAACAGGTTTTCTATACATGCTTGAGAATTGAACAAGCCTATTTCTCTTGGGAATTGTGCAAGGAAATAAGAGAATTTCCTATTTTTTAGGGGCTGAATTGCAAAAGGAAATAGGAGCAACCTTTCAGGTTGATTTGGCTAAGTGTTGGGCAGTTCTTCAGGTGTAGTTGATCAATATTGCAGAGGGTTCAGGCTTGAAGCAGATTCTTTGTAATAGATCAGATTGCTCAGTTGATAATACAGGCAAGAGGAGTTTTTCCCAGTTGGGTTCCCAAGATAAATATTGTGTTGAATGTGTGATTGATCTATTGTGGTTGTGTTTCTATTCTTTGTTTTCATTCCGCAAAATTTTGAGTAGAAGAAACCTTCTGTCTTTTGTTATCAGTTTGATTTCATTAGTAGCTACAATATTTTTAGGATTGTCTACATGGTATCAGAGCAGAAAACAAGGTAGATACCTCGTTCTTTGATCAGATCCAAAGCGATTTGAAGAGGAGATCAATTGGTGTAGGAATTATGTTAGTCTATGGTTTCAGGACAGAGCATGCCCTAGAAGGAACTTCAAATTTTTGTGCATGGAAGGACATGATGGAGTCTGTTTTAGATGATAATGGAGTTTTGGAATACATCAAGACTGATATTCCTAAACCTCCTGCATCAAATGCTCAACATCTAACTCAATGGAGTAAGGATACTACCAAAGCTAGGAGGATGATCCTAGGAGTTAAAGACCATATTGTTCTAAATTTGCGTGGGAAGGAGACAACATTCCAGATGTGGAAGGCCCTTATTGATCTTTTCAAAAGCAATAGTGATGCCAAAAAACTTGCTTTGAAGAGCAAATTGAGGAGCATTCGAATGGGCAAGGATGAGCCCATTGTTACATATCTATCCAGGTTAGCTCAAGTGAGGGATGAACTTGGAGGTGTTGGAGAGACAATTCAATCATCAGATTTGGCGAGCCTTGCTTTTCTTGGGCTTCCAAAATCTTGGCATAGTTTCCAAGATGTTGTGAATGGCAGAGATAAGCTCCCTGATTGGGAGAGTTTGTGGTCAGATCTCGTGCAAGAAGAGATAAGGAGGAATACAAGAGATGGAGTCTCAACTAGAGCTGATGAGGAGGAGAACTTCGATTTAACTAGCAAGCGGAAGAAAGCCAAGGAAAAGAAGGCCCAAGACAAACCTGAACCTAGTTAGAATGGAGGTAAGAAAAAGAAGGATCTTAGCAAAATTAAATGTTTTCATTGCCATGCATTTGGGCATTATGCTACAAAATGTCCAAACAAGAAATCGAACAAGCATGTTGTAACAACAGCAGGAGGAGAGGCCCTCTCTTCTCAATTCGAATTGGATTTCTGTCTAATAGCTTGCATGGCAAGCTTAGTTCGAGTTAATGTGTGGTATATTTACTTAGGGGATTCATTCCATAGGATAGGGAATAAAGATTTCTTCAGTAGATTGGAGGAGAAAGACATGCAACTCCATATTGAGCTTGGAGATGATGGGAGATATTGGACCAAAGGAGTTGGTACAATAACCTTTAAGAGGGAGTCTGGTTCCCTTCTCCACCTCAATAATGTGATGTATGTCCTTGGATTGAAGAAAAACCTTGTGTCAATTGCAGTCCTTGAAGACAAAGGGCATGGTCTGTTGAAATATGTAACTGGGTTCGGTCTTCATAATGACAGATGTAATCATGATTTTATGTATTTGACGTAATGAGAAAAATAAATTTATTATTGTTGTTCTTGAGGCATGGGTTTCATGCTCAAGGAAATTTATTTTATTGGTCAAGCACCAATTGAGTGCTTCTATGTTTGTCATAAAGTAAGTTGAGCCATTGTCATGTATTGAAGACTCATTTGGGCATGTTACATATTTTAAAGGGAATTTTTTTGAGCAAAAATAGAATCAAAATACCCTCCAAGACCTCGTCATGGCACAAAGATCAAGTCGGCCTACATGAAAAGACAAGTCAGCCTAAAAGAAGCAATTCGACCCTATGAGAAGCTTATATAAAGGAGACTTCTACCTCACTTGGAGATACACACTTCACTCACTCAAGTTCAATCACACGGACAAGAAGTGCGAAGAAGAGGAAGACCAAGGAAGGAGGAAAAGTCGAGTTGTTTTTGATTTGTTTTTGGGCTACTTCTCTCCACATGTGCGAAGGAATCAGGGAACATATTATTGCAGTAAAGCCGAGTTGCAAAAGTGAAGATAGGTCATCAAGAAGAGCTATTCTGGGAATCGAATTCTCTAGGAGAGAGAAATCTATCCAAGTGAAGAAGAGAGGAGCAGTGATACACCATTGTTTCTCACACGTCTAAGGGCCAGGGTTTCTACAAAAGAATTTGTTGGACAAGTCGAAATTTGCAGAAGAAGATGTTGGATAGGTCAAAGTTGTTGAAGAAGTCGCTGGGAAGGTCGAAGTTGCAGAAGAAGCTGCTGGGAAGGTTGAAGTTGTAGAAGAAGCTGCTGAAAGTTAAATTTGCAAAAGTTGCTGGAAGTAAGGTGTGGCTTAGTCTTGGAGGGTCTTGGTCAAGGGTCAAAGGTCAAAGGTATTGGAATTTGTCAATTGAAGGTCTATAAGAAGACAAAGAATTCTGGTGGGGTTTCCTCTCAATTTGGAGAGGTTTTGGCCCTGACTGATCGCCTACATCTCGTGTCCTATTGTCTCATTGATTTCACTGTTTGGTCGCTGTTTAATGATAGAGGAATGCTAATAATAATCAAGTGAAAGAAGAAGCTTATCAAATTAAGTAACAAGCAATTATCAAAATAAGAGAAATCTCCTCCACTTGTTGCACCAAAAAATTTGGTTTTTCTTGGCCTTTATTTTCATTTTTAAAAAAATGTTGAAAATTTATCCCGAAAAAAGAAAAGAAAAGTGGTGATTGAGAACCAACACTTTTCGTTTTTGGGCTCTTTTTTCATTTTTTTGGGGTTTTTTGCCTAGAGTTCTCGTTTTGAGGTAATAGTTCTCATTTGATCGGTAACTTTATTGTTAAGGGCTCAATCACTAAAGCTTCGAAGGAAGAAGCTCAAGTTTTTACAAAGTACATGAAACGGGAAGTAAGGGCTCAAAGGATTCTCATGGAATCCATCAAAGATCCCCTCATATGTATCAAAGTTGGAAACATAAAAAGAAATATATGACAAACTTGTAGAATTGTTCTCCTTAATCATTGCATGAGAAGTGATCTCATTAAGACAAGAGCTTTGCAATATAAAGATATAAAAAATTCAACTACAACTACAATTAGAGACCAACTACAAGAGTTTGGAGAAATAATGTTTGACAAGGAAATGACCACCATAGTGCTCAATGCATTACCAGAGGAATGGGGCAACTTTACATCAAGCATCTATGGAAAGAAGGAAGCAACCCCATTCAATGAAATTTGGTTACTATGCAAAATTGAAGAAACAAGGTTGAAGGCAAAAAGTGATGTACGATCAAATGAGCGAGCACAAACATTTGTTGCCATGGCTAAGATAAAAGGGAAGTTTGGGAAGTTTGGTCCTCGGAAAACAAAAAAGAATATGGCCAAGGTCCAATGTTATGGCTGTAAAAAATATTGGCATTACAAGAGAGATTGTCCAAAGCTCAAGAAGGACAACAACAAAAGGGAAAGGGAAGAAGTCCATATCACTGAAAAAGTGGAAGAAGTTGAAAAGAAGAAATCAAGTAGGAAACATTAGGAACATGATAGGATGCATCATTTTTGGAGATGGCATTATAAGGGCATATGATTGATGCAAGAGCTCATGACATCATCATAAGAAGCTTGAAATATAGCTGAAGTAGAAGTCTATGGCAACCATTATTAGAAAAGGTAGCTCTTGGTAACCTCATTGGAAACATAAGTAAAACTTTTGGGTAAAAGAGAGTCATCTAGTATAGAACTCATCATACATCATTGGAGAGGAGCATTTGCAGGATGAGGATAATTAAGATCCTCTGTTGGAATCTTCATTAGAAGGTTCATCTCTTGGAAGAAGCAAATGTCTCACTAAAAATTCCACTTTGGATGAGATTCATTGTTTGAAAGAATGATGGTGTGATGACAAAGAAATGTAGCATGTCGAGATGGTTGAAGTACTTTCAATCAAAGAAGTTGCTGAAGGAAGCCTAGATGACCAAAAGAAGAAAAGAGGTATGTATGCATATGTTTAATGAATTAAGTCATGTCATCATATAGTTGCAGATAACATGAATGAATACTCTACCTCAGGAGTATGAAGAAAGAAAATGGGGTCTCTTTCATTGGAAAGATGCATGAAGACATGATTCACATATTGACAAGATGAAATCAACATAATATGTTCTCATATGGAATATGAGGTGGTTGACAAAAAATGAAGGAACTATGAAAGGAAATTCCTGGGAAGCAATATGCGAAGAGAGAAAGAAGAGATCATGAAAGATGCAACTATGGTCACGTGGAAAAGGAAATCGACATCCCATGATTAGAAGAAATTGGCCATGATATCTCCACGAGAAAGACATGAAGACTTTGAAAAAGTCTAGAAAGAAAGAAGACGCTTGACAATTGAATATCTTGGAGATGTGTCAATATATATGCAGGATGTTGATTTTGCAACAAGCAGATGTCATGATGAAGGGCCATCACAAAAGGTAATTTTTTTTGTAAACTTGGTAGGTCCTTTCTATTAATTTTCTGTCAAAAAGAAGCAGGTTACATCCACATTTCATATGATTAGGTGGCCTTAACCTGCCCATTGGGAAACCAAGTCTGTTAGCCACCTAACAACATGATAAGCCATCCAAAAACAAAAGATAATGAGTTTAGCCAACCACGCTTATGAGTAGAAGTTGGCTCCATGATGAAGTTGAAGTTCATCCATGACATGATGATGCAGAAAGGAGGAGCCCTAGTAGCAACTGATAGTACCATGATCTCCACCAAAGAGCAAATAGTTGTTGTTGGAAACAAGTCCCTAGTTAAGAGGGAGCTTGGGTGTTTTCCTTTTATAGGAATGAGTAGATCATCCCTAATTGAGAGGGAGAGATAGACACATCATTCTTGTCTTCACATTATGAAGAAAGAATGGAGGATTAAGTAAGCATCTGAGACCAATACCGATACTCTTTGAGGAAGAGGTAGGGCATTGTTGGCATTATGTTCTTGGTATGGCTATATGTTACAGATGTTGTACTTGATGGCAAGGCTCTCAATATGTTGAAAATTAAGAAGTACGCAGGAGAACAGTTCAGAAGATGCGTACCCGCAGGTACACCGTGAAGGGACCGCGGCCAGACACGCCGGTTAGCCGTTCAGGAGGTGCGTACCCCCAGTGCACTCACTTCAAGGCAAAGAAAAGCATACATGGGGTTTCTTATGTTTAATCTTTGGTATTTAGCCGACGATATTTGTGTTATTATGGTTTTGGCTCGTGGTATTGATCCATGATTTTAGGAGGAGCTTGCCTATATAAAGCAAAGGAGATCCCTTGGCTAAGTATCTTTTGCAAATTGAATATCTTAAGATCTGAAATATTGGGTTATTGTTTCAAAAGCTTGATCTATATGAAAGTGAAGTGGAAAGCGAATCTGTGAAGGGTGATCTCTCGAGCGCATGATCAGATCTGGGCATCCGACTAATTGTAGCACACTGGTGATCTTCGAATTCGACCCTAATCAGAAGTACGCAGGTGTTTAACGGTGTCTCTGCGTGGGTACACAGAGCACAAACAGGTGAACTGCGTGGGTATGCAGAGCAGAAGAAGGGTAACTGTGTGGGTACGCAGAGCAGAAGAAGGGTGACTGCGTGGGTACGCCGAAGCAGAAGAAGAAGGGATGCGTGGGTGCGCAGCGCAACAGTGGTTCAGGTGCGTACGCACAGTAAAAGTACGCGGCGCAATAGTCTTTTTGAGTGCGTGACTACAGTGGCAGTACGCGGCGCGATAGTGTATCTGGTTGCGTACTGTACGCAGCACGGTAGAAGAAGCAGTGCGTGGGCACGCGGCACAGCAGAAGGAACTCTGCGAGTATACGCAGGGAAGCAGAAGGTGAAGTGCGTAGCGACGCAGGCCAGCGAAAGGAAAATTGCGTATCTGTCTCATGACTTTCTGTTGACTGAATTTTTCTGTTGATAAGGTGTTTTGGGTTTAGTTTTGTTTTGTTGATCTGGTTATTGCAGTTGACTGTGGAATCTACATGTACTTGATGATCATTTGATGTTTATGAAAAGTGGTCCTTGTAAGAAAAGAAGTAGGGGGTTGTAGCTCCCTTCCGCGAGAGACTGGAAAACGAGAGAGAGTTGTAGCTCTCTGCAGGTTGCAGCCTGCGTATTGGCAAAGGACTGCACCAGTACAAGACCATTGTAAAAGGAGTTTCTAATTTGAAAGAAGATAGAGACATATTGCAGCAGGTGGTTTTCACCCACATTGGGTTTCCACCTTATATCTGGTGTTCTTTGATGTGACTGTCTGTTTTTCTTGCTCATTATTTTATGTTACTGATATGCAAAAATAATTCAAAGTGTAAATAAGGAAGATTTGTTAAAAGAACTAGATAATACTGATTCACCCCCCCTCTCAGTATTATTTTCAACAATTGGTATCAGAGCAGGTCCTTCGGAGAAGCTTAATCGCTTGAAGGAAGATCATTCACCATGAGCAACTACGAGAGGGAAGCATCAATCAGGCCACCAATTTTTGATGGGACAAACTTCAATTATTGGAAGGTAAGAGTTATTGCATATCTTCAATCTCTTGGTACAGAAGTTTGGGATATCATAGAGACAGGATACACTTTTCCTTCAGCCACTCCTACAGATGCGGCCGAAAAGAAGAAATATGAAACAAATTCTAAAGCAGTTAATACTTTGCTGGGATGCTTATCTCAAACAGAGTTTGTGAAAGTTATGCAATATAAGTCAACAAAAGAAATATGGGACAAGATTGTCTTGAGGTACGAAGGAGATGAACAGGTAAAGCGTGCTAAACTTCAAACTCTCAGGATTCAGTATGAGAATCTCAGGATGTATAATGATGAAAGTGTGGCTAACTACTTTCTTCGGGTAGATGAGATTGTTAATTGCATGAAAAATTTGGGTGAAGAAATAAAAGAGGCTATTGTGGTTGAAAAGTTTCTAAGGTCATTGTCCCCCAAGTTTGAATCTAAAGTATCTGCAATTGAAGAAAAGGAAAATCTACGAATTCTTACTATGTCTCAGCTACATGGAATTCTAACTGCTTATGAAATGAGAAAGGGAGGTCCATCAGATAGAAGAGAGGCTGCTTTCAAGGCATCAGGCAAAGGGGATTATTATGAAGCAAGCCACGTCCCAGAAGAAGAGGAAGAAGAATCAAACTTTGTCAGAAATCTTCAAAGGGGTTCTGGAAGGTTCAGAGGTAAGTTGCCTTTTAAATGCTTTGCTTGTGGAAGAGTAGGTCATTATGCTGCAAAATGGCCTTATAAGGAT
>APFE031429645.1:27876-42387 GCA_000404065.3 Pinus taeda | reverse complement strand
CAACCACCAGAATCAACAGCAACCTGAAATATCAAATCTTATGATGCATACGCTACTTCACTGTACCAAAACTGCGTGTATACGCGCTTTCTCCAAAGGCAACCCGCGTGCAGATCTAGAAATAATTACTTATGCCTTCGCTATCAGATCCGACCCTTGCCAAGCATCCTGAATAGATAACCAGCAAATACCAGATCTTCTCACTTCATCAGACACTCATTGCCTGTCTCTTTGCCTAATGATCTTCTCCTTATATAGCCTTAGGCCTTGCTCAATACCACGGGCCAAAACCATAGAAATCCAATAGCATCAACTTCAAAACTAGGGATCAACACGTCCGTCGAGACATCATGGTCCAAAACCATAGGCACAACTTCCAAGGAAAAACCGCCACAGACCAAAGATAAGTTTTCCACATACACGCGCTTTTACTGAAGCCAACCTGCGTGTACACGCGACTTGGTATATAGCGAACCTGCGTATACGCGACTTGGTATATAGTGAACCTACTTGTATACACGACTTGGTATATAGTGAACCAACGTGTATATATTTTCTCTTTCTATCCTGCTGTATTAAGATCTGTCCTCTGATTAAGTTGTCATCACCTGTACCTGTCTCTGAGTGAGTTGCCATCAAGGACAACACTTGTATCATAATGCCAACAGTTTGGTTTATTATGTCGCTATTAAGGTTTAAACCCTTCTTTTATTTTGCCATGTAACAAATCCATTTTATCGTCTGAGAGCTTGGGGTTTGGCCTTAATCAGCGCTTCGATAATCCTTTCCTTGGTGCGTCTCGCAGAACAGGGGATGTCGTGAGGGGTGGGTTGCGAAATCCTTGGGATGCAGTGGAAGAGAAGGAAGCTCTGTATGTGTGGGTGGACATGCGGGTATTGGGAAAAGAAGACGTCAAAGTTTATGCGGAGGAGAACGCGCTGGTGATAAAGGAGGAATCGCTCTTAGACACAGACTTGAACGGCGATAGATGGAATTACAGCTCCCAGATTGAACTTCCTCCGAAAGTGTACAAGCTGGACTAGATCAAAGCCCAGATGAAGAATGGTGTTCCCAAGTTTACAGAGGAGGAAATCAAGAATGTGAGTAGGGTTTTTGTATGCACAAGTGCAACCGTGGAGGTTTTTCCTTTCTGTATTTTCATTGTGATGATGTTCTCTCTGGTTTAATCACAATACAATGGCGCAGAGTGTAAAACTTGGAAGCTAAGATAGTTTCAAAGTGGTGCTCATATTTTCAATCTTAAAAAGGTATTGATGCATCTAGATTCTAAATTCTCTTAGATTTTGGTTTTCCAAAGATTTTGATTCCGAACATTGTTATAATCAAAATTTCTGTAAATTTTCATGTTCAGACTCCAATTTAGATGAATGAGTAAAATTTCTATTGATTTTCGTTTTCAGACACACCAACCAATTTAGATGAGTGGAATATGGACAGTGATCGAGATAAGTTCCTCACACACGTTTTGGTTTGACATTTTATAAAGTGAGACAACTTGAATAACACAACAACATTGCACACATTGAATATAATCATTTATATGCATTGGGAATATAATCGTTTACAGAGAACATAAAAGATGACAGCCATTTAGAGAGGTGGATTGAAAGAGTTGAGCTGTATGTATGAAAGAGGACAGTCAGGAATGGATTTTATTATTATTATTATTATTTATAAATAATATAATTTTATTATAAGAAAAATTTGTGTTTAAGAGGTATTATCTAATTTGAGAATGGTAAAATGATGGTGTAATTATATTTTAATTTAATATTTGACTTGATTAAGCTACATAAATAAAAATAAAATAAATACATATAATTAATAATTAAATTAATATATTTAAATGGATTTTTCTATATGGAATGATAATTATTATTTCTTCCAAAACATGTTCTTCTATAAGTGTGGTAAAAGATGTGTAATGTTATAAAGAAAGAGTTTCGGCGTAAATCACATATAGAAAGACCTTTGTGATTTACGCCGAAACTCTTCTTATAACTATAATGAATCACGGAAGCCTCAATTCTACAATTGTTTACCTGCACGGTATAGCCATTGCATCTAAATTTCACCAATTTGAACGAGCACGCATTCTCTCTTTTGACAAAGGTCTTTCTATATGTGATTTACGCTGAAACTCTTCTTATAACTATAATGAATCACAGAAGCCTCAATTATACAAATGTTGTAATGTCTTGTTCACATTTTCAATTAGTCAAAATAAAATAAAATAAAAATTTAAATTATAAAATAAATAAATAAATTATAAAAAAAAATAAAAATGATTATATTTATTGCAACCTAGTATGATCCACATGTTGTAATGTTTAATATTTTGACTTGGGTCAAATTACATAAAAATAAAAATAAAAGAAATACATAAAATTAATAATTATAATTAATTATTAGTCAGGATTCATCTTAACTCGGGATCTACCAAGCTCCACGAGGGATGAAATCTCTTTTATGAAAGTATTGAAAGAGGTGATATATCATGTATCAGGAATGAACTTCTTCTACATGGAATGATAAGACAATTTTATATAAGAAAATTCATTATTGCTTCCAAAGGTGTTCTTCTGTCACTGTGGTAGAGATGTTGTAATGTCTTGCTAATATTTTGACTCAGTCAAAATAAAATAAAAAATAAAATTAAAATTAAAATTAAAAAAATAAAATAATCATTATATTCATTGCGCCACCGGATAGTATGGTAAGTGTTAATAATTTAACATTTTTATGACTTGGGTTTGAAAATAAAATAAAAATAATCATTAATTAATTATAATTATCAATAAAGCATGTTTAACTAATTAATTAGCATAAAAATAATAATTAATAATCTAATCTTATAATTATAATTAATAATTAAATCAATCTAGATCCATCTTAACTTGGGATCTATTAAGGGTATAAATAAAAACCTCATGAAAATAGATTTAATGCCTCTTGGCACTTGGTAGATCGAGAGACATGTCTAAGTTGGTGTTAGCTCAGTTCGCACACACATTTATATATAATCCTTAAATAAATAAAATGTTAGATTTAAAATAAAAATAAAATTCACTCAATTAAAAATTAAGAAATGAAAAATAATTATTCACAACAATTCAATTCTTTATATTACAATTTTGTCTTTATTAGTAAAAGAATTATAATGTTCAAAGTAGTTTGCAGAGGCCACCTTTGATCAAATGAATGAAAATTTGATTTGAAGGATAAATCCCTATGTATGTGTTTTATTTCTTGTGCTGTTCATTTTTCAACTATTGGTGTGATTGATGCAATGAGCAAAAATTTAATTTTCTACTATTAAATAAATTTTATTTGAGTTATTTATCATGAGAATATGTAGATATCAGTCACTTAGGCTTGAGAATTTTCCATGGTATTAGAGTAATTTCATTGATTGGGATTCACAAGGATATACAGTGATAGATCAATTGTCAAAAAGGACCAACGGTTAGAGGGTTTCAGTATTTCTCTTAAAAGACTAATTAAGTATGGGAGTTTTTGTATTAGAGCTTGTAGCTTTTATAGATATGGTAGAACCGAATATAATGGAGGAAAAAATGTTGCAATTGCTTTCTTTGGAGGAAGATAGATTTATAGCATAATTCCATCAGTAGGTACATAAAGAAAGAAAAAAGGCTTGGTATGACAAACATATTAAGCAGAAGAAGTTCTAGGTAGGAGACCTTGTTCTCCTTTATGAAAGCAAGTTTGTAAAGTTTCCAAGAAAATTCAAGATGCATTGGTTGGGCCCATACATTATCACATATATTACTGATGGAGGCACAGTTCAATTAGCAAAGTTAAATGGAGAATTCGATCAAGGAAGAGTAAATGGAAGCAGGTTGAAGTTGTATAGGGACAACCCTGCCCCTATAGCTTCGCTCAAAAGAAAGAAGAAAAGTATTAGTGCCACTTACAGTTGAAAGTGGGCACCGTACTATAAACTACCCTACAAAGAGAGCTTCGATGTAGGAGCCTCGACGTAATAGGAGTTTTCGCAATACAATATAAGATGTATCAAAGCTCATCGGAAAAATATGACCATTAAAAAAATAAATTCCACAGAGGTCTAAAATCCAGAATCATTTCCCTATACGGAGGGGATACCTGGAGTGAAATCAATTTACTCCAAAAATCTAGAGCGAAGATAGCAAGAAGAGCTGCAGTCCCTTAAATCCGCTCTTCTTCTATCAAGCATTCAATTGGTCCTGATGATGGATCTCGGTTGAGATTCGAAACGTTGACAAAGAATTATTCATACTGTGGATTCTCCGATAACTAAGTCAGAAGGAAAATAAATTCCATCAAAACACGCAGAAAGATGCATTTATGAGGACATATTAATTGGATCTAGTGATGGATATGCAATTAATGAACACTAATGATGGGGTTAGAAATTAATATTTTTTATAAAAAGTCATGTCCCACCCTAATTTTATACTTTGTTGTTGGAATATTGCTATTATGGAGAAGTTGCAAAACATTTCGCTGTCGTATGTCGTCTGAGCATTCTTGAGAAGAAATTGTTTGTATATTTCTTGAGAAGGGCATAGTCGGAGCCATGGAAGCATCAGTTGACATGCCTGCAACAACGTCACTTCCTGCAACAACACCATCACGCACGCAACAGATATCTTTGTAAAAGAAAATAAACAGAGAGGAGAGAACGAAGAAGAAACAAGACAAGAAAACTATTGAGCCTTAGGAAGAGCCCAAACCTGTGAGAGATGGTGAGGAAGAATTAGAGAAAGTGCAAATGGAAATGGACAACACATCATTTATGTCGCCTCCCCCACCATATATTCCACCAAGAAGGCCAAAAGAAAAACCAGTGATAGAGTCGAAGGACGTAAAGTATGGCACCTTCACACCTTTATTGTCAGAGTCAATGAAATTTAGTGGAGAAAGACTTGGGAAGACTCCGCAGCTGAAGTTCGTGGACTATGATTTCAATGACATAAATAAATATATGTAGTTCGCACTAGACAAATACTTGAAACAAGTGCATTACCCTAAGAGTGGTGTGACAAGGTTAGAACCATAGCAGTGGGCAACTAAATTAGCACAGTCGAGCTTGTTAAATATGTTGAATGTGTCGCACTTTGGTAGAAGTATAGGAAGCACAACTTGTGTGAGACAATTGCTCGTGCTAGTGCATGATGGATGCCTATGGATGGGGAAGAGGGTCCTTATCGACCCAATGCTAATATGGAGAATCAAAAGACTTCCTTATCAAGGGTTGAACCCCACAGAGGAGTTTTTTGGGAAAGATCAGAACAAAGCCATAGCAGACAACATGAAGAACAGGTTTGGAATGACAAAAGGGAAGCGAAGTTATGATATCAACTCGATCAATGACCAGGGAGTTCACTTTGTAGCACATATATTGGCTAGAAAAATCATGAGGAAGTGTTAGGCTAATGAAGTCCTTGCACTGGTGGTTCCATTAGCTACGCAATGCATTAATGGGGTTCAGTACAACTGGACCACATATTTATGCCAAGATTTTATGGATGACTGCTACGAGGATCAGGAGAAAGGTACTTCATTTCATTACGCATGGTTAATTTTTATAATTACAATGCTTGCATGGAAAGAGTTGGAAGATTCGTAGTTCCCTCCGGTAGCCTCAAATGTTCATGAAGCCACACAATATGCCTCGCTATGGTATACCACTGATTCAATGCGATCACAAGATAACATAATTGTTTTTGTTCTATACCATATGGATTTACACATGATGGTGAAACAACACCCTCGCCTTTCATCGAGCCCTTATGAGTAGTACAGTTTTATTGCAAAGTTTAAGGCTGACTTCCACAAAATTTACATACATGCTCATAGGGACATAAGGAATACATGGCATCCCCTACCATATTTAGTAACATAAGAAAATATCCTAGCATAAGTACAACAATGGTCTACGGAATGGATGACTATGCCAGAGACAGAGATGGAAGATACTTCGACAAATAAGGACACGACACAACATGGGGAAACAAATGGGAAGGATAAGGATAAACAAGAGTCAGAACAATAGGAGCACCAAGAAAAGAGTCTTAGGGATCCTCCTACAGGTGATGAGCAGCACAAAGAATATGAAAAGATAGAGATAGACCCATCTGTTGAAAAGAAGAGGAAGGTACAAGCCGAAGTTGTCACAAAAAGAAAAAAGAAGCTGAAGGCAGACAAGATAAAGGACATAACGCCATTGGTCCTCACTGATGGGTAGTTGGAACAGATTGGGGACAAAATCTAGGAAGCAACAATAGAATTATGGAGCAAGCTTGAGGATCTCTACGCCACACCTCTAACAAGTGTAGCAGAGTGCATTGCAGAACTGAAGACATTTGCATCGACAGTCAAATATCTAGTGTAGGTACAAGAGAAGCTTGGAGAGGAAAGACTAGTAGAGCCTACACTTGGGGGGCAGGTAATGAAAATACCTATTGGACCCCTGCAGTGTGACTCCACCAAGGTACAGCAGCAGGCCAAAGAGTGGAGGTATGTGAATATGAACATCGCAGCAGTGCTACTTCAGAGATTACACAAGCTACATCAAGAGATCATATATGAGCTAAAGAAATGTGAACAAATCACCTCGAAGTTAAACATTCATGTAGAGAGAGAGCGAGCTTCACCAAAATAGAAGCTCAACCAAGCGATCCAGGAGAGGGAGCAGACAGTACATTAGCAGCAGAAGCTTAAGTAGGTGGTCGAACCAACATGTAGTGAGGCTCTAGACATTGATGTCTGAGAAGAGGAACCAATGGAGGACAAGGTCACGAAGCTCAACCTTGCAGTAAAGGATACAAGAATAAGATCGTAGACGTGCAAATTACATACGATATGAAGATCAACGAGCTATAGATGAAGCTACATCCAACCACACTACAGTAAGTGTGAGAGTAGAGGGAGACCAACTTAAAGGATGCAGCGGTCAGAGTCTCTGTATTAGTGGCAGATTGTGGGAAGTTATTGGATGAGAGATTACAGATTTGGACTTCACTGCAAGAAGATCCAAATGTGCATAAAATGCATGAGGATATTCAACAGAAGGAGTAGCAGCTGGAGAAGATTCGGGCAACTGTGATAACCTTACCAATCTCATAGAAGCTCGCAAAGGCCAATGAGGGAAATTCCCTCCAGAAGAAGATAGAGGAGCTGAGGAAGGGAGAGAAGAATCTAACATAGGGAAATCAGCCATCGTAGGCTGAGGCTCTCCAACTGTCCCAAGCAGTGGATGAGAACCTTCAAGAGCTTCAACAAAGAGAGGAGTCAGTGATGCAGAAGGATACTGTCCTGGCAATAGAAGGACTGCTAGAAGAAATACACAAAGAAGAGAATCAGGTCACAGACATTCTGTAATAATTCAACAACACCTACAACAGTATTGCAGCAAAGATCAAAGGAAAATTGGTTGAGTGACTATGGATGAGTCACATGTGAGAGTTCGGGGCCTATTGGGTGCAGCCCAACTTGGCCTAGAGTTTGGCAAAGACTCTGCATCTTGTGGGGAAAAGTGTGTAGTGGAGCATGTAGCGGATTGTATTTGAGGAATTAAATATACCGCGTGGTGTCATAAGGGCTTCAGGGTGGATCGAAGCCCCTCATTTTTGTAAAAGTGCACAAATTTGTAAAGGATCAAGGGTTTTGGGGCCATAGTTGCTTGTTTTAAGGATTCCATAGTATTTGGATGATGGTACTTTGATGGTGTAACCCTCTAATGTAATAGTATATATAGGGTAAAATAATAAGAAGAGAATCATCTATCTTTGGATCTAGATCAATGTTATGGATGAATTATAGTGTTCTGTAATTGTGTAGTGAAAGAAAGGCTCTGTAGCTGAGTGTGCAGAGGTCTGAGTCTGCAGCTGAGTGCGTAGACAGGCTGCAACTTAGTGCACAGACCAAGAACTATTTGCTATTCAAATATTCATTATATTAAACAACAGTTCTTGTGGACGTAGCCCTACATTGGGGTGAACCATGGTAATTTGGTGTTCTTGTATGATTGAAGTGTATATTTTCTTATTATCTATTGTAGAGTAGCAGTTATTATAGTTGCAATTTACTTCAACACAGTGATGGTTTATGGTTTTAGATGGTATGTTTAAGTAATTAATCTAATGCACCAAAGTGATTTATAAGCGCTAAGAATAATATAACATAAGAATACCACATCTGGTAGTCCCTCAAGGCTGAAAAAACATGGTTCTGCATCCTCCCATAGTCACTTCAGGTGAGACTACGATTTTCTTGTAGGTCATTGCCGAAAGGGCCAATGATCAAAGGTTTTGATGGTGCGTAGTATAGATTGAACCTAGTTCAACCCAAATCAAGCCAATAATATGAAAGTTCCATGGCACTCCAAATAATCTTTGATCTTGGTTCCAAATAAGGTGTTGAATTCGATGGGATAAGATGTGTTGGAAGGTGGGCCTTAAGGAATCCCACATCAACCAATTCGAGCATATATGCAAAGTGACTTTAAGAACCATAATAAAATATTGAAACCATCATAAAATTGCAAAACTTATTATGAACGTTGCTCGCCAGTTGCTTGGTTTACAAGCAAATCTCATGTCCACTTGTGCCAACAAGCTAGTTTTCAAAAAAGTGCTTATTTTTCTCTTTACATTTTTTATTTTTTATATGTCCTACTCTACATGAAATATAAATCTTGTTCAAGTATATGGATACTTCCAATGGAACCATATGTGTAACAAGATGATATCTGAACTCGTATGCAGGTTTGAAAGATACGCTTTGATATGTACTAGTATATGAGATACCAACTGCCTTGATTGAGATGGTGTCAAAAAATATTGAAGAATTGAGCATTTGGATCCAATGATTGTCTTGAACCAAGATTCAATGTAATCTTGTATTCCTTGGCTTCCTGGTATCATTCCATGCAAGTCTTCAGAGATGTGATCCCCATTCATAGAATATGGCGATAGGCATTTATGAAACTTTTCAATCTCAGGTTCCAACAACTTCTCTTCTTCAACGGTCATCCATGATTCTTGGACCTTGTCTAAATATTCTTCTTCTAGTTTTTGTTCTTCAATGGTAGATGGAGAATCATTAGTGGATTGAGGTTTTTTAGTATTGGGTATCTGAAATAGTTTTGTAGGTAGTGGAGTGGGAATGAATCTTTGGGGTGCTTGTGTGGGTGGTAATGGGAAAGGTTGAATTGAGGTCAATTGAGGGTGAACTTGATGTTGTGGTGGGGTGAATGGTATAGATAACATTGACATTGGTATGAGGATAGTGAGGAAAAAGTTGAGGATATGGTGGATTTCTTATGTAAGGCCCTTTCCAACCTTGTTGCTAATATTGGTTTTGAGGTTGGGATTGAGATAGCCAAGGTTTCCAAGGAAATGGTGTTTGCCAATTAATTTGAGATTATTGTGCATAATGTGAATTAATATCTTGCATCATACTAGATTGATGATTTTTCCATGGTCTTGTTGGAGCTACATAATAGGATTATTCCAATGTTTGATTTTCTCCTTGGTAAACTGCCTTTAACCCTGGTAATGATGGACAATCTTTCATAGTATGTGATCTTGCACGTATTTCACAAATTTTAAAGTTATCAAGTGGACATTCATGAAAAGCATGTTTCTTTCTACATATAGGGAAAAATATAAATAAAGCAACAATGTCAACTTTTTTCTTGTTTTTCATTCTTAGAATATCATTTTCTTCATTTAAATTACCAAGAATGTCTAACAAATTGTTAAGTTTTGTTTCACTTACCAATCTTGATGCTGCCTTACTTACTATTTCCATAACTAGATCCTAAGGGGATCTTCCATGCTTTTACTTTCCTCTTGATATGTTATTTCACAATTTGCAAATCTCTTGAAATGACAATTGAGAGACATCTACTTTTCCCACCAGGTGAAGAAGATCAATCCATTCATCCCTTATAGATTTTAGTAGGACGATTTTTAATGTATCTAATCCTAAATCATGCAATTCAGATCTTTTAGGCTTTCATCCTAAATCTCTACACTAAATCTTCTAGGCTTTCATCCTTTTTTTGATTCATCAAAGACTTCATTTCTAAGGTCATGGTGTATTCAATAATCTTTATATTTTTCCAAAACTACTCTTTTTATATCATCTCATGTCGTTATAGAATTTGTTCCTAAATTCATGAACCATATAAGAGCTTTATCCTTCAATGTTTCTGGAAACCAATTCAATTTTTGAATGTGTAATGAGTAGCCATAAGATCAACAATTTATTTCAAACTTGAAAAGAAATGTTTTCGAGTCTTTTGATCTCATACCTTTGAAGTTAGGAAGTACAGATGGAGGGATGTTCTTCATATGAACGTTGATATCAGTTTCTTGAATGGGAAATCCAAATGGATCTTCCTCATTGTCATCATCTCCATCCATTTCTTCTACCTGAAAAAATAAGAATTCATGATGTGGAAGATGATGTGGCTCTTACTACACCATGTGATTTGGGGGGGTGGTAGGTGATTGAAGTTTTTTTTTTAAAATGAATTTACCTCTAGGATGTATTAAAATGAGTTTAATATTATGAAACTAAATTGATGCAACTAAGAATGAGATGAAATTGAAAGCTAACACCTATGTATACTTCCCTGACAATGATACCAAAATGTTGTGTAATGTAATTGACTGTTAAATTACTTGCATTTATATGTCAATCCGAGTATGTGAGCTTGCGAAGTATACATGCATTATATGTGCTAAGATATCTACTTTCAATTCAAAGAAACTAATATAATTGCACATGAGGATTTAAACCTATTTATGACTAAGTTTTGATAAGAAAATTCACATTTTTGTCTTAAAAGGCCAATGAATTCAAACTCAAAACTTTGAAATTTAAATGAACTTTGAAAGAAAAATATACTATCAAAACTTTGAGATCTATTATAATTGGACAAGAAATTAAAATCTATTATCCTAAACAAAAATTGAAATCTATTCTATTAAATAATGAAGTGAAATCTAACTATCAAATTAAAAGCACAAATATTCTACAAAACTTTGAATTGGAAACTATTCTAGAAAACAGTGAAAAACAATGATATGTTGAGAAAATTTCAAGTGCAAGAGTTTCCATGTCTTATCAAAATTATGAATAGAACAAACATGAAAATGAAAGCAATTCTTGGAAAATACTTCAAGGAAAGTGCTTTTGGATTTTTAAGCTTATATTGAGCACTCAACCTATAACACACACAAAAAAAAGAAAAAAAAAAGAGAGAATTCAAACATCTAAAGAAATTAAAAACTAAATCGAAGAAAATATTGAAAAATTGAGATTAAAATGACAACTATACTATCTCACAACTCCACATGGGGCCCTCCTGGTGAGTGTGACGAATTATGAACTCAGATCACTAATTTAAACCGCCAATTTCATTCAGAGTTGCACCATATCAAAGATTACATTCATTGAAAAAAAAGAATTCTTCTTCTTCAAATAGCAACAAAAATTACAAGTTAATATTCATCATTGACATATAATCTCTCCTCTCATTAAAGAGACTACAATTTATATGGTTTTGATGCAATTAAGAAACTCAGAATTTTCTTGCTTGAGTTTTAGTCATGAGATAAGTTTTGAAAATAAAATCCAATCTTATTTGATGGATCCTGGGATGAAATATCCACCCATATAGGATAATAATGATCTCTCTGCTACGAATTTGCTAAAGAACAACTCATTCCAATATTTTTGGTGATTGTGCATTGAATGATGAATTGGAAAACCGTTTATCCATGTAATCTGCAAAATAGGGGTCCAAAGAACCCTAGAAATATCTCAAATCATAGCAAATTTGAGAAAACAAAATAGAGAACCTAATTGTGCACGTGCTAAAGAAAACCCATGTTTTCGTTTTCCGAAATTCATTTTCATTTGCTCAAAGAATTATGGTAAAAATGGTGGTAGGTGAGTGAAATGGTGTAATGGATGGTTAGAAGTAATGGATTAATGAATGATAAAAACAAGTGAGAAAGATGAAAAGTTAGTGACTCAACAATTAACTTCTTATCTGTAAGTATATTTAGTAGATAGATGGTTTTTTCCAAGATAATGTAGTTCCCTTCTTGCAAGTAGTGTAGCCCTTAACTTCTGATGAATTGATTCAATAACATTTACAAGTAGAAGTTAAAAAGCATTTTCCTTTTTATCATTGGAGGTAGTTTTTAAATTGCACCTTCATTAGTTAGTTTCCCTTCTAATTCAATGGGAAGAATGGTCTTGGAGCACTATTGATCAAATGCCCTAGTTGAGGGTGGCATGAGTAGAATCCCATCTATTGTGAATATAGTACTATCACCTCGAATTTTGTATGAAGCCCAGGTTAATAAATAGAGTTAAGAAGCCCTTAGGAGTTGCAACACGCTTGGTGCAATACCAAGGCTCACCAGGTCCTACACTCCTTAGTATCCTCGTCATCTTGTTAATCCAACCGTCCATCCATACCAACCTCAAACTCCTCAATGGGGCAACCGTTCACGATGATGGATGCCCCAGATCGCCCAAACTCTTGCCTTGTTGCCTCCTACTCCATCTCAACCATAGATACCCCACAATAACCCACCTAAGAAACCTCAAATGCCTTCCCAAACCAATCTGAACCCGAATAACAAGTAGGCACAATAGTTCTATAGTGGGGGGGCATCTTATCTTTCTTATGTTGTGGAAATCTAGGATATCAACCTTAGGTATTGGGAGGTGCTTCCAAAAGCTCACCCACCTTCTCAACCCGGAGATATTAAATAAGAGAAGGAAGATAGTACCCCTCAAGACAATATACCTCCCTATCCTAAAAGGGTGGTCCAACCTAAACAACACAACCTAGAAGAAGATGAAATTTTGGGAGAATTAAAGAACTTATGTGTTAAGATACCCCTTATCCAGGCCATCAAATATGTTCCCATTTACAACAAGCTCATTAGGGAAGAGTGTTCAAGAAGCATGGGAGAAGAAAAAGAGGTGCCCCGCTATCAATGTTGTTGGGAAGCTATCCGATCTAATTTTTGTGAGGGTTATCTCCCCAAAGTACTTGGATCCTAGTAGCCTGATAGTGGATGTGCACATTAACAATATTTTATTCCCCAACATGTTGATTGACCTTTGGCCTATAATTAATATCATGATCAAGGAAACCATGTTGAAGCTTAACCTCCAAGGAGCCTTGAGAAACATCACTACATTGTTGCAGTTTGTAGATAGATCCACAGTATCCCTCGAGGGAGTTATTGAGGATGTGATGGTCTCCATTGAATTATGGGAATATCCCATGGATTTCCTTATCCTCCAACCAAAAAACGAATTTAATGGATGCCCTATCATTCTAGGGAGACCTTGGTTAACCACTGTTGATTCTTACATTAGTTGCAGGGCTCGAAACATAACCATTGAAAATGGGCATCTCACAAACTAGCTTGTATCATATCCCCCCTACTCAACCCTCTGTTGAGCATGATTCACCTTTGTGGGTAGAGGAGGAGGAAGATGAATATTTGTATCAGTCATCCCTCTACCCATTTTTTACATTAGACATTATTGTAGGAAGTAGGAAGCTAAATGAGAGTGAACTTATTGATCACTTCTTGCAGAATCAACCTCCTACTGCCATCCCAATTGATGAGCCAGTGGAAGAATCCTTAGAGAAACCTGAGGAAAATCCATGTTATGAAATGTGTTCTACCAATTCTGATTTAGATCATGCTAAGACTATGGAAATTAGCCCATCCAAAACTTTAAAAATGAGCCCTTCCCTCCCAGCAGAGCAAGAATAACAATTATTCATTGTATTAATACATCATCTTGATGTCTTTACTTGGGAAACAAAGTTACAGATCAAATGAGAACTATTACCTCAAAACACGAACTCTAACAAAAAAACCCCAAAAATACATAAAAGAAAAGCCGTAAAGTGTTGATGTTGGAATAACCTTCTTTTTTTCGGGGTAAATTTTCAACATTTTTTTAAAATGGAAGTAAAATACATTTTTTTGTGCAAAAAACACCCTGAAAATGAAAAGTGTTGATGCTCGAATAATGTTTTTAGTAAAAACCCTTTTTTTGTGTAGAAAACACCCTGAAAATAAAAAGTGTTGATGCTGGAATAACATTGTTATTGTTCTTCTTCTTCTTCTTCTTCTTCTTCTTCTTTTTTACGAGGTAAATTGTTAACATTTTTTAATAATGACGTTAAAGATAAAATATCATGACTACGAAAAGCCTTAAAATTCTTACAATAGGCATGACATTAAAGATAAAATATCACGTTTCCTTAAAATTCCAACGATTTTTAGGCATGGTATTAACGATAAAATATCATGTCTTTGAAAAACCTTAAAATTCCAAGGATGGCATTACAGATAAAATATCACCTCTATGAAAAGCCTTAAAATTCCAACAATTTTAAGCCATGGTGTTAATATTATTTTAAAAAAT
>APFE031429642.1:0-12773 GCA_000404065.3 Pinus taeda | reverse complement strand
TGCTTAAACTAAATCACAGCAAATGTCATTATCGAAGCTGACTCAGAGATCTCTATAAATGCGGTTAAGAAAATCAGTTGTGGAATAGCACCAGAAAAGGTCTCAAAACATTGGAAACTAATTCAAGTGTACCAAAGAATTCAAAATCATCTCCAGAGTCTTCAAATTGTTAGCTTCAATCATGTTCGTCGGAAAGCCAATAAACTAGTGGATCTACTTGCTAACCAAGGAGTGATTAATTCAGAATGCAGGATTGAGATGAAGTACTAGGAGTCGCCTTAGAGTATATTAAAAGCTCTCTATAATGAACAAACGGTAGAGGAAAAAGAAATTTTTAGACGTTGGGCCAGAGGGAAAGGCACAAAATGAAGATTCTTAATCCAGTTCAAACACAGTACTTCGGTTGGAACCTTGAAGAAGGGAAAACTCTGAGCGGTTACATTATCCTTTGGTGTAAGTTAACCAATGTCCTTTCTCCTTCGATTTGCAACACAATGTTTAATTTAGAGTCGGCGGCTTTTTTTGTTACGAGTCCCGAAGTTTGCCTTCGCGGGAAGGCATGATGGATCTTTCTAGTGACGGAAATGCTCCTGCATTCCTCTTACGAAATGAAAAACCAGGCTTTATGCGGTTTCCAGTTGATCGCTGAGATTTTGAATGGTAAGTGGTTTTGGTTTTTTGAGAGCGATCCCACTAGGATCTCAACATGTGGCAAGGGTGGGGTTCGCAATATCCCCCTCCATCACACCTTAAAGCTCGAGTAGCTTGGCTTCCCGATTTTTCTCCGAGCCATCCATTTTTGTAGAGGGATTCGACGGTCAGATTTGGCCGTGTATTTTTGTGGGGTGGCTTGTACTTTCCCGCTTTGCACGGTAATGATGGTTGGGATCATGGAATTCAACTATGGGTTAGCGGTTAACCGAGGGTATCCTTTGAGTGGTTAGCTTATCCTTTAGTTTGTGTGGAGGGCCTTTTCTATGGCAGAATGCCCTTGTTTTTTCCGAAGTCCATGACTTAGTCAAGTTCTTTGTATATATTGTAACTTTCATTTTGGTATAATGGAATAGAAGGTCACTATCTTGCTTCAGCAAAAAAAAAAAAACTCTCAAGAAGAGATTTTTATCCAACACAATAAACGAACTAATAAATTAAGAAGATGTTGAAGTTATAATACTAGGCACAATCACATTATTAATTTTATGTGATATATTTTTTTTTTAAATGTGATTTTCTTATTTGAAGATATTAATTTTTATTTGATTTTAGGCAAAATTGACTAGTACAATTTGACCATCATTTACACAACTAGATTCCAATATATTGTAAAAAAAATATAAAAAATTTACATTTGCATTAATTACTTTATAACCTTTCAAAATGAATAAAGTATTATTAAAAATGCCATTTAAACAATATAAAATAATAATTTAACTAACCATGTCACTTGAAAAAAATATCGTTAAAATCTAGATTAAAATTTATGTAATCTAAGTGGTGTAAAATGATAATTTAGCTAATCATTACATTTTTTTAATTTCCTCCATATTTCTCAAAGTGGAATGTTTCATTCACTAAGTTAATTTAATGAAATTCTTTAAATTATAATTTAAATCATACTTCCATATATTTCAAAGTGGAACATTGCATTCAATAGGAGAATTTGGGGAGATTTTAAAAAATGTAATTTAAATAATGTATAATAGTAATTTTGTTTACCATTACATCACAATATTGCATGATAATTAGGTACATTTAAAAGATTGCGATTTCAAGTATTTAATGATCAAGATGCTCATGATGAACAAAGTTGATACCATTTATAATTTTTGAATAAGAACATTTCATTTTGTGACAAGTTGGTGGGAATTCTATCAAGTTGGTGGAAATTATATCAATGGATTTTGAGTCTAGTCCACAAGTATATTGACCAAAATTGTCATCGTTGAAGTTTGTCTATGATCTCAACCATTTAACAATATAAATTTTCACATGGAAAATATAATGTGTAATTAAAAGTGAGATTTTGGAATCAAAATTAAAATGTGATTAATAATAAATTAGTATAAATATATTAAGAAATTGTGGTTAGTAACTGTAGTTAATATATATTAATTGATATTATTTTTTATATGATATAGTTTTATATGTTATTTGAGAATTTATACGGTAATTTTATAACTGTATTACTTTAAAAATTGAAATTGAATATAAATTTAAAAATGTAAAATAATTAAATAAAGATTCGAAAATACAAAATAATTAAATAGACCAAAATATATAACATTTAAAATTTTTGAATTAAAAAAAATAATAATTTCCAAAATATTCAACATGAATTTAACATGACACTTAAGCACATTGCACCTGCACTTTCTTACTTTTACTTGTAGTTGAAAACCTCTATTTGACAATGGAAATAATTCACCATTTAGATATTTGTATTGTTGGCTTGAAAAGCTTGCACAATCTTTAATAAACATTGAAAGAATAGACTCGAACTAAATGCGCTTAAGCCTGCCAAAAGTTCAATAAATATGACATTGCAAAGCAAAACCTAAAAGAAAACCATATTCAAACTTCGTTGCTTTGACTTTAGAAGGATAGATGGCAAGGGGTTGATCTTGCACAACATAGAGAGTTATAATGACCTCAGTCGCAATCTGAATACAACGTAAGAACGGGGAACAAATCACCCTAGTTATATTCTACCCCTGCGTTCTCATGGTTTCACCCGTCTCCCGAGCATCTATTTTGCCAGCGTTGGCCAATGGAGGATCCCAGGGCCTCTGTGCCAAGCGAATCCACTCTGGATTGTAATTGTCCATTCTTTCTCTATGCCTCATCACGAATAAATTTAGCACGAATGGCCCTTTCTTGCTACTAGATTCCGTGTTGCGAATCACAAAAATACCCGGAACAAGAGAAAATTTCGAAAATATCTGCGTTCATTTAGGGATTCGAACCATGAACTCCCCTTGCTTGATATTGTACTTGCTGCATGCAGGAGTTTGCTTGATATTGTACTTGCTGCAGGCAGGAGATTGAAATTTGAGAGTAAGACTCCAAAAGACATCATAAATGATTCAAGACATCTCCCACTCGAAGCATTTACATTGCAGAAAAGCCTTCAAACTCAGAGTAAATTCTTGTTCAAGTGAAAGAAGTACAGTTGGTCTGAAGAGAGTGGAAGAAGTTGTAAAGCATGCGAAGGAGATGCCACAAGTTAATTCCTTGGTTTATTAATTGTACTGTAATTTAGTCTTTTCCTGTCATGTGATGCAACAAGTTAATCCCCGATAAATAATCATGTGGTTCTATGATGTTTCATGCTGGAGTCAGCAATATGAGCTCAAGTCGGCGAAGTACAAGCCTACAATCATGACTTAATAGTACTATAACGAAGCCAACCAATCACAACCTAAAAAATAGATTTAAAATAATCCAAAAAATAAATTATTTTTTAATTATAAGGTTAACATTACAGATGGAGCTTTAATGTTTTGGTCCAATTAAAAGAATTTTGGTCAACGCATTTTTTGAATGTGTTATATCCTACTGTGACAGGAATAATAAGGAAGTTATTTTGTTGTAATATTATATAATTGATGGAATTTTCAACCATACAATACAATCAAACATGACGGAGATGGTACTAATGAGAAATACAACTTTTACATGGACCACCACCTTCAATTTGTCGATTATTTGGAGAACTCGCTAATGGAGGACATTTTGGTTACCATAGGTGGCACTAAAATGTTGGTTTTCAAAGATTTCCAAATATAGTTATTTAGGGTTTGTTCTATATCCATTTCCATATTTAGTGGTAGGTAGAGAGTCAACCAATTCATTGGCACAAGGTCATGTGGACTTTATTGAAGGTTAGTGGTCATGTACAACATCTCTTCCCGTCAACACATTGAGGAGGAACGATGACAGAGGTCCTAAGCACCTTGCTAGTGAGCAATAATGGCTTATATAAGAGCATTAATGGTGTCACCTCGAAGGGAGCTCCTTGCCCACAGATAGTAGGTTATGGTTGAATTTTAGTGTTGAGAGTAGACAAGACAAAAATAGGGATTATTGGGTCCCAAGTGTTGGTAGGAAAATTGTGGGGTGGTGAGGCTCCACATTGTGGGGAAGCTTACAAATGAAAGAAGAAATGGGTGATAAAATCATGCAAGGGTGACATTTCTTTAGTAACTGGAGATGACATGAACGTCAGCTAGCTTGGGTTATGGGCAAAGAAGATGCTAGTAGGAAAATTCATAGGTTGAAGACTCTCCAGTAGATGATTAAATGATTGGATCTAGGAAAACCACGTGGCTTTTATGGGCTATGGTCCAATTTTTCATCAATCACTGAGGGCTAGGTAGGGTTTATCTTCATATTTGATAAGGATTCACACAAGCTATTAAAGGAATATTGGTTTTTGGATAGGGCATATATATCCCTTAAACAATGGTACTTGTGTTTTGATGCAAAGGATGAATTTATGAAGTTCACATGGGTATGGATTAAATTGTCAAGCTTGTTGATCGAACATTGGTTGGACCTCTCATTGAAGGATATTTGGGATACTTTGGGTAAGTTAGTTCTCTCTTATGATAGTTATAAATCCATTAATATCAGTTTAGTAGAAAAAATATTGGTCAAAATTGATGTTAATCAAGGGTTATGCAAGTCCTTGGACATGGTGATAAGGAATAAGATCTACACATAGATACTTGGCTATGTGAACGTTATATTCTATTGTGTGCATTGCCATACCTATGACCATATAATCCAATATTTTGATATCACTTTCAAAAATAAAATTTGGTCCACTACGATGAAGGGTTATATCCTTATACAAAGGTGAAGGAGTTCTTAGAGAAGTCATCTAACCCTGGAAATGAAGAAAGACTAGGTAGGGATTTTGTCGAGAAGGGGGGAAGAGCATATGTTACAACAATAGGATTTGGTGGTTTCTAACATCTTAATCCCTTTAGGCATGGAATCTCGCTCTTGAGACGATCTGGTGGGGGACCCTCTTGACACCTTGGGATCATTAAAATTCTTAGCATCACAACTACACAATCTAGAACTTGTATGGCAATAAATGACATTTGCATCGAGTAATTCCTCTCCATCTTACTCTCAAAATTCAAATTTTGGTTTTGGACATTAGTTACTAAACTTAGGGGTGATGTAGACATGCTCTACATTGAGAAGCTAGGGCTAGTTAACCCTAACCATATAAGACTCTTGGATTTTGGTGTCAAATTACATGACAGGGCCCCCTTAATAGTAAACATCACTAACAATTTTGGCTTAGTGCTAAGGGGTTTTTTTTTTGGTTAAGAGTATTTCGAAGGGTCATGTGCTTCTAGGATTCATAGGGGAGGCCATTCCCACCTTATGCCTTAGATGACCTTGTAAGAATCCCAAGTCTTAGGAGGATTAGGGCAAGACACCCAAAAGGAGCTAGGGGGGTCTTGGATAGGAAAAAAGTTGACTCTGAAGAAAACATAGGAATGGAAACTAAGGAAGTGATTCATGGTAAATAACGACTCATATATAGGCTTCTTAAAGTAGATAAAACTCTTGTCGTGTTTACCCCGTGAAGCTTATGTCTATAGACCTAGGGGGAAGCCAAAAACTTGACTCTCAATCAGATGTTATATTATAATAATTCATATGTGTTGTTTATACAAAAAAATATGGGCATGGGTAGACTTGAAAAAATTATTGGTGGGTTGGGATTTTATTACATTGGATGTGAATGGGTCTTCAGGAGGAATTATCACCAACTCCTCTTTGAACCTTTCTTTAATCAACTCTTTTGTTTTATTTTTAGGACTCTCTATAGAGGTTTGGTGTAAGAGTTTTTTTTTTTACTTTGACTTTGTTGAATGTCTATGGCCTCTAAGATGATAAATGAGTTTTTTGGTTGAGGTTATTCTTGGCATAGTGGGTGAAGACAAAAAGTCTAATCATTGGTGGAGACTTTAACCTTACACTTAATAGAGGGGAGGTTTATGGTTCAACCACTCACCATAAAAGGTTGCTCGATTTTTTTCTTGATCACTATGAGACAATTAGATGGGTAGACATAAAGCCACTAGAATTGAAGCACACATGGAAAAATGACAAAGCTAGGATGGTCAGGTTCACTGAGTGCTTTGGATAGATTTCTAGTAAATCTTGATTTTTAGGACAAGTTAACAAGTTTCAGGTGATGGGTGGATACCTTGCGGTGCTATGATAACTTTTCAATTTTCCTAGAACTAGGTATGGAAGACGAAAATTTCAAGGATCCATTTAAGTACAATCCCTAGTGTTAAAAAAAAAGGTGAATTCCAGGAGATAGTGAAGTCTTCTTGGAAATCCATTGATGTGCATTCTGAGGATTCAACTTGCATATAATTGATAAGCTCATTAAGGTTGGTAAAAACAAATTGTTTCCTTGGGTAGCATAAAGGTTCAAGACCCAAGAGAGACATTTCAAGATAGTGGAACATAGTCTGTAAGTATTATATAAGGATAATTTTGTTGGTTTTCTTGATTAATAGGTTTTATGGAAAACCAACAACTTCTGATTTTAGAAACATAAGCTCTTCTAGGACAAGGATAAGGGTTCCCACATTAAAAGTAGAGCCACATGGATGCCTTCGAGAGACTAGAACACTAATATTTTCGATAAATTCACAAACTTAGGAAGAACCAAAACATTATATGATAATTGAAGGACCTAGAGGGGAACAAAGTTAGAGGATTGAAGGGACTAGTAGCTCTAGGTGTTCACACTTCCTAGACATATTCAAGGAATATGAGAGGGCCAATACCAATGAAATTTTAAAGGCGATCTATTTTTTCCCTAGAATGATTGAAGAAGTGGAAAATGAGAACATTTTCTTATTAGTTACAATGGAGGAGTTGTCGAGGGTACTCTAGTGCTTTCAAAAGGACAAGTGTCTTAGTCTAGATGGGTGGCTTATTGAATTTTATTTGGATTTCTTTGAATTCTTGGGGAGAACCTTTAAAATTTTTGGATGTGTTGGTTGATAGGTAAGGTCCTTAGAAGTCTTAGCCTGACCTGAAATCACTTAATAATAAATTAGACCATCCAAAATAGCTAGATGGCTATAGGTCAATACCCTTATGTAAATGTGTGTCTAATATTGTGTCTAAATTTAGTGTGATGAAGTTATTGTTGGTTTTCATATATGAGTTATAGATTCAATCCCTTCCACATTTATTGTCAATCCGGGATTTGTTAGTTGTTTAAAGATTATCGTGAAAAGTTTTGTAATTTTCTGTTTTGATAATGAGAATGAGAATTTCCTTGATCTAGCACTGATTTCACTCAGAGGGCTAAATCTCTTGGGTTAGGGCCCAACCCTAATAGCAAAGGCTCCTCTTCTTGTATTTATATGCTTAGATTGATTTCATATATTAATGGTTGAATTGTCTTTAGAATTATTTCATTGTAAGTAGTGTAGATCTGCTTAGTTTCTTATTAGTTTGCTTCCATTTGTGCTTTACTTTAATAGTAGTTTAGAAGAGATAAAGGAACATCAAAAAGCTATCAATAGGTGGTTTTGGCCTCACTCCTTATAGAAATTTTACCGTATATTAAATTGATTATGCAATGTACTAAAGAAAAATACTTAATCTACTTATACAATCAAACTTGCGGAATCTTAATCGATTTTGAGCAAGATCAAACAAAACACGTATAACAAAGAAGAAGATTCAATCACACATGAAACACCGAAGAATACTCTGGGGAAAGCCTCAGCTAAAAACCTCACTATCTGTATTATCATATAGGTGGAAATATGTTCAGATTACACAAAGCTTCAGCTCACAAGCCATCCAGCTCTCAGCACAATCCCTTTGCTGCTCATAGATAGTCAAAGGCTTCTCACAAACCTTCTCCTCTGCCCTCCAAGCCTCCTATTTCCTTGTGCAGTTTCTCCTAAGGTCTAATGCTGCCACCTGTGTGAATTTACCTCTCACACAACACATTAAACTCAAAAGTAACTGCACAGTCCTGAAGGAGATAATTCCTTCTGCATGGATGAGTTTCCTTTATAGGAAAATTCCTCCAACTGATAGTACATTGTCCCTTCCTCTGATCTCAACTGGGTCTCTGACTGAACTGACTTGCATGAGTTATTTATGAGAGAATATTTAGTTATCTGAAGTGCAGTAGTTACATGCATGCATGCATTAACTAACTGAACTCACAATCAGTTCCACAAACTGTTGGAACTAATCTAATTGGACTTAACTCTATTAATTGAGCTAACTAATTACAAATCATCCTGATCTCCTTAATTAAGGGATAACTTCCTCAATCAAAGGGATAACTCTTGCATGTCTTCACAAAGACTTCATGTTTGATTTTCTCCAACTAATTAACTTAAGATGAATTAATTAATTATTTTTCAAACAGCTTTTGAGACCAAATTTGAATTTTAATTCTCAATTTTAATTCAGGGACTAATTAAAATTGGAATCAATCCTGAAATGCTATTTATAGCAATGTTATTTTTAGCATTTCTATTTTATCATTCCTTGTTGCTATTTCCAACACTGGTATCTGAGATGCTATTTATAGCGATGCTATTTATAACATTTCTATTTTTAGCATTTCTTGTTGCTATTTTCAACACTCCTTCCTTCAAGGATCATGGTTTGAGGAAAGAACTCCTATGCATCCCAAAAAAGATAGAATTCTAGTTTCTCATGGAATTTAGAGTTGTTTTGTACTTAGGCCAACATTTGATCAGTTTGCAAGAGTAGGATTTAGTTATCATTTCTTCTATCGTCAGTATTACATTATATCTCATCCATGTTCCATCTTATTCTGCAAGTTTTCCTCATGCATGAAGTAGGGAGTTAGACCATGAAATTATGTTTTCCTAGATCATTGAAATTCTTCTTGTTTACATGATTTTTGGGTAAATGTTAATGTTTGATGCAACACAGGTGTTTCAGAAGTAAAGAGAGATTTCATAGTCAACAACCTCATTATAACTTCATCCATCCATGATCATTCTTTGCTTTCACTAAAACCCTCACCAATTTCGTCATTACACAAGTAAACTTCTCCAATCTTGTTGAGCAAATCCAACCATCTCCCAACCTTAGTTTTGAGTTCTGAAGTGGTTCTCAGCACTCCCTTGCCTCATTCCATCCACCAACCACCTTCCCTAAACCTTCCATCACCTTCAGCACCCATCCTTTTGCTCTCGGTTGTATCCTGTAGAAATACAGAGGATCTTGTAGGTTTTCAGGATATCTTGTAGAACGCATTAGGACATATTGTAGGTTTTCCTGTAGTGACCTGTTTTGAGGCTGAATTGAGGGAAGGGCCTCTAGGAAGCTAGAAAATGTCACCTACTAGTTTCCCCAACCTTCTAACCATTCACCAGCATCTCTAAGCCACCTGCCACCTCACTAAAAGAGTTTAGATTACACACTTTCACATAAAAAAAGGACAAAAAGAAAAACAGATTTGTTTTAGTCATTTATATGCACAGTAGTAGAATGTTTTATGTTTTGAATTTTCATGCTTAGGATAGTAGGATTGCATACATGTTAACTTAGCATTCCTTATCATAGCCTCTTAGCAGTTAGCTAGAAAATGGTGTGTTTTTAGAATTTGATTTTAGTCTTTTTCCTTACTGCAGTAAACAAGCTTTCTCTTAGAGTAGATTTCTCTTTCCCTCATTAGTAATCAAGCTTCTTCTGAATCCATAAAAGTCTAGATTGTAAAACCCTAGTGGTCTATCGCCAGCTGGGCAATGACAAAGAGCAGACCCATCACTTTTACTTGTGTATACAACACTGTCACCTCCAAGTTTGTACGAACCCCAGGTTGATAAAGTAAAGTTGGTGGCCCCAAGAGTTGCAGTACTCTTGCTTCGATACTAGTGCTCATCAATATGCTAAATATTAATCTAATGAAACAACATATTTAAAGGGAAAAATATTTATGTGTGCATGTGTATGAGATTGGTGTCATTATTTTTCTTATGTTGTTACCTTTTATGTACATGTTAAAATTTCAACAATGCTTTTATTGATTTTATCTACTAAAGTAATTAATTTATAGAAAGGAATTTAGTAGAAAATAATTAGCCAGAAGATGGGGTAAGAAATTAACATGGTATCAAAATTGTCTCTCTAAGGGGGCAATTTATGAAGTACTTCACATATGCATAGAAGCTAAAAATCATACAAGAGTTGTAGGGTTAGTGTAGGACCAACCTTTTGAGGAAATAATAATACTAAAAAAGTAGGAAGAAATGAGGTGACGGTTATATAGTAGAAGGCAATGATAAAAGGAATCATAGTGGCCATATGTAGTACGCCAACATAGGTGATAATAGATGCAAAAAATTGTAGTTTCAATGTCATACATGAGATATGATGTTGTACAAAACACAACCAAAAGTAAGCAATCACACAAGAGATGACGTAGCACATGGGTATAGAAAATAGTCACCAAATTCATCCATATAGTTACATGTGATTTTATGGTATTGCATCTAAGAAGTGAGAGGGAATCGTTCTAGCTCAAATTAGGAGGAACTTTGGAAGCCAATGATGTGTTATTTGTATCAAGACTGAATAATAACTTTCTCTTAGTCTTAGTGATGGAGGGTAAAGGATATGAGGTAATGTTTAGGAGTAGGAAAGTGCTCATTCATCCAAAGGATATTAGCCCAAACATAGTAGTGTCCATTTGGGTTAGAGAGGGAAGCTTATATAGGTTGAAGGGAAAACTTTTTTAGGCTTTGGTACATGACAATGAAAACCTGTGCAGGTTGTGGTAGAAGAGGATGGGACACTTCGCATCGTAGGGAATTGCCAATATTGATATAGAGTGTCCCTAGTGTCCCAATATCTAGTGTTTAGCAGTATGGTGTTTATAGAGGTTGTGTACTTAGTAAGAATGTTAAGGATGTTTTTTCCTCTAGCGAGAGTATGTCTGAGGGGATTTTGGATCTAAGTCACTTAGATGTGTGTGGATTGATGTCAATGGAATCAACGCAAGGAGCATTATACTATGTCATTATTATTCATAAATATTCCAAGAAAACTTGGATCTTCTTCATGAAGACCAAGGATGGGGTGTTTAGTGGATTTTAGGATTTCAAGACTTAGGTTGAGAACCAGATAAGCATGAAAAACCAAGGTATTGAGGTCAAATAATGGGGAAGAGTACACCTCCAATGACTTCAAGTATTTCTACAAGGAGGTAGGGATCAAGAGGGATATGACAAATTTGTGCAACCCTCAATAGATTGGGCTTGTGAAGAGAAATAATTGATCCATAATCGATTTTTCTTAGGAAATGATACGTGACCAGGATCCATCTATGTTTTTGGGGAAAAGGCATCCAACGCTATTGTATATGTGTAAAACATGAGTTGTCAGAGGATATTGGGGGAAAATACTCTTGAGGAATTCATAGGAGTGGAGCAATAGATAGGACATTTAAGGATCATTGGTTTCCCAGAATACATCCTTGTGTTTGTGGAGAAGAGGACAAAGATGGAGCCTTACATGATATTCATATCAACACAGAGGATGATAGTTTTGAGTAGAGATGTTAAGTTAGGAGGGGGACTTGGCATCTAGGAAGTCTCATGAGTTGCCACCAATAGTCACAGAGGATGAAGAGCATGAGGCTCCTAAGGGAGAACAACATGTAGAGACTTCCAATTTAGGGATTCAACCTTTAGGTTGGGAGGAGATAGTAGCTACTTCCAGTTCCTTCTGACGACCCAGGTGGTTTGAGCATACATTAAGAGATGCTAAGGAGCATGTGGAGGCTCCTAGGAGCACATTTCAGGAGAGCATGCCTCTTAAGAGGTTTTTGAACTACCTAAGATTAATGACTAACATCATTGAGGAGGCAACAAATAAAGAGCTTTGGATGAAATCCATGTTGAAGGATGATGCATGGGACATTTTAGCCAAGGTCAAAGGGGAAGCTAATTACATATGGTTCTTCTAGAAGTATCTTCCTCACTAAGAGGGAGTTTTGATGATAGTAGCACTGGACAAGTACTTCCACACAATTCTAAGTGTCTTGACGGGTGGAAGTCATCCAAAAGGAATTATAACCTTAACAATTATTTTAATTAATAGAAATATTAAAGAAAATGACTTTTACAAGAAAAAGTGAGTTAATCTAATGAAATGCAAAATGTTATTTGCATTGGTGAAATAAATGAATATCAATTGTTCATGTCAAATGACGTTGAGATCTAATTTCAATCATCAAACACTTTGCAGACTAAGGTTGTGAATTTGGCCAATACCTCAAACTTATAAAAACAAGGTTAAGTTAAGGGAAAAGACACATCTAGAGGGAACAAGATAATAAGACAGTGAGATCTCAGTGATTGGGTGGAGAATGCTATTCATCCAAGTGTGTAGAGTCTAAGGAGGAAGAGCGAGGGATAGCAAGGGAGAATGATCCAACAACGAACAATATTGAAGGAGAAGTTTTACAAAGGGTTTGATGAGTTAGAATAACTCTAAGTTTTGTTGTTTATTCTTTTCCTCGGAGGGCCATTTTCCTAAGAAGGAAGCCCTTGTATAATGAAGATTAATTTAACAAAATAATATATTTGAAGGGCATACATATATGTGTGCATACATGTATGAGATTAGTGTCATTATTTCATTTTTGTTGTAAAATATTTTTCTTATGTGTTAATATTCAAACAATGATTTTATTCAATAAATTTATAATAATAATTAAT
>APFE031429641.1:98446-120594 GCA_000404065.3 Pinus taeda | reverse complement strand
CCTCTGCGGATAGAGGCGATCCCTACTAGCCTAGACCAGGTCTAGCAACAATCATCAAATGCTATAGCGCAAGTTCCTAATTGCAAATAAATAGACCAGTGATGAAGACCTACCTGGATTCCAACGCTATTGTTTGTAGGAGAGATGGTGCTCCCGTTCCTTTGCTCCGGAAGATCACAATCCTCACGATCTCCATGAATGGACACTTTCACATACAAGAAACGACACAAACACAAGCATAAAATCTAGCATATGCAACGATATATCAGTCAGAAAGGACATAACTCATCATCATCATAAACAATAATAAGAGTGGAACCATAACCAATAGTCGTGCATTAATAATTAATCAAAGAGGAATACAACCAAAGTTCTGACGCTAGATTCTCCTTTGGCGGGTAGTCAGCAGCACATGTCTCGCAAAGCCTGTCGGGAATAGGGACAAGCCTCTCTCTTTGGTTCTTGGAAAATAATATCCTTGCTTGGATTTAGCCTTATGGGAATCAAGAAGGCTCTTGCAGCATGAAGCTCTTGGAAATTTGACAATGCTGAATCCCTGGAACCAGCTTGCAAAGGAAAATGGGCAAGCTTTTATAGATGGAGGAAGGGGAGTTGGGATCATAGCCAATAATCATGGGATTTGCCATATCATCAAGGAAGCTTCCATGATAGGTGGCAAATCATTTCCTCTCTATGGAAATCCATAGCTGAACCACCCAAATCAAGATAGATAGCAGTCCAGGAATTTGTTAGGACGAAACTTCTGACGTTTATTTGTTAAAAAACACCTCTGATTATGGTTGGTGTGGGTGCGACTCTATGACAGAGCGCCAATTGGTGTGCCCTCTTTGGAGGATTTCCCCCCTTGGCGTGAGGGATGCACTATGGAACTGCGCCAATGGAAAAAGAGCTATGTTTAGGGATTTTTAGCAGGAGATGTCTTCAGGGAAAATAAAGCTCATGTTTAGGGGAATGCAATGCAAGTGTTTGTAGGCCATGTCACTTCTCATAGGTCCCAGAATGAGTCCTCCAAGATGTGGGAGAGGGGTAGCAAGGACGATGACAAATTGTTGTGTAACAGATGCCCCCTAAAGCATGAGGCCCGAGAGAGAAAGAGGGGTGAAATGCTTTATGAGAACATGTCCAACCGAAAACACTGCTGCCAGAAAACCTCCATGGAGAAGTACAACTGATATCTCAAATACATGATATATGTGGTATGGGCGCAGCCATCCATAGCAGAGTACACAATAATCTAGATCTAAGGTATGGGCGCAGCCATCCAGTGAGGATCGATAAATAGACTCAAGCATGGTCGCAGCCATCCAGTGAATGAGTCATGTAATAATCATAATAATCCACAAAATCGCAGCCTGGATCCCAACAGACAAAATCCAGGGTCTTGCGCTTCATCTCGACCAGAAAAAAATACAAGTTCAAGCATGCGAATATAGGAGCCGAAGTCAAACATGCAGGAACATCGTCTGATTACCAGCCAATGATGAAAGCTGTTAACAGATGTGAGAGGTACCACCAATAATGACAATGGCCCTCAAGGTACTATTGATACAATCTATGGCGTGTGAATCAATGAGCCGGTGTCGAACACCCGTAGAATCATTCGTTCGGAGGCCAATGATGAAAACCTCACGTCGAATGCAAAGAACTTGCCATTGATGCATGCAAGCTCCAAGGCACTAGAAGCGAGTCTCTAGATCAACTTCCTGGATAATGAGCTGAAGTCGATAGGAAGTGACCTTGATCGAAGGTGGGTCATATTGTTTCCCACATCATTGACGCAAGACGGAGGAAGATAATGTTTTTGCGAATCAAGATTATATGAGTTATCAGAGGCACGACAATGGAATCAGTAGTATTTGACATCAATCGATCAGAGGTCATGGTGACAAGGCGAAGAGCACATAAGAAGTCAAACAGGATCACCCAAACCCACGGAGGCAAGTGAAAAATGAGATGAGATGTCCCCACCTAGACACAAACGCAGACAAGTGCCATGTTCAAGAGCGACATAATGCTGACATGACAACGATCCTAGTTCCATTTTCCCCACCATTTATGGTGAGTACCCAAATTATTTTTATTAACAAGCTTGACAGGGATAGCATATGCTTGTAAAATGTCATTTCGACGGAATCCAATGTCATCAAGTTTTAACGAGTCTGACAAAGGAAGAACTCGACGTCTTTTCATGTTTAGAGAGTTTGAAAAGACAGCAGAAAAATAAACTCCAGGGGTGTCCTTTTTCGTAAAGTTGTGTCTCTCAAACCCGAAAAAGTATAAAACAATGCTCGAAAGAACCGCCCGACCATTGTGACCGAGGAGTACTTTTCATGATTAATGACTTCGACCTGAAAAAGTAAAAAAGCAACAAAAATCACGTCATTTTGTAACCGTTAACGAGCCTAAAACGATAAGGACCCGATGATATTTTCGTCTTTACACAGTCAGAAAAGAGCTTAAAGATGACCACCTCTTATTTGCGTTTAACGAGTCAAGAGGAATAACTTAGCAGCCTTTTCATATTTAGAGAGTCATAAAAGAGTTGAAACATGACTCCAGAATGACTTTTTCATGTATTTACCGAGTCTGAAAAAGTATAAAATATAACTCATGTCTAAGTCCCAAAAAAAACCTGTTGTTGCACAAAAAGCAAGTGTAAAACCCATTTTTGACAAAAAATATATTAAAATGTTCAGAAAAATAAATTTTAAAACCTATTTTGAGTTGAAAAAGTTATAAATATGTCAAATGGTAAAACAAAATTACTTTTTACTTTTTACCTCACTGAAGAACAACAGTGGTCCATTTGGTGTGAGAACTTCGGGCGGTGATTGTGACAGATCCGTGCTACCATTTAGAGCTCCATCAGTTCCAGGTAAGAGGTGCTTCCTAGCACTCCATTTCAATCCATTTTTTAATAGTTTTCTTTTGTTCATTTGATCTCTGTGGAAGTATTTTAAAAAATTAGGGTTGTGCCCATTGGCGCAGGTATCGGGCACGGACCCGCGCCAATGGGATTTTATGTGCCAAAGGCCCACGTGAATGGGCGCGACTGTTTTAAAAACAGTCACACCAATGGCAGAAATGATTTTTTTGCTTTAAATTTCAGATTTGCAAATGATTTGAATGCATTTTTGAGCCTACCAGAGATCTAATCAAGGGTTTTTGATCATGTGGATGCAGGCAACCGAGCAAAATGGAAAGAGAGGGAGCACGAAAGAGTGGACAAATTGGCCATGGAAGATGAAGTTTGCATGGACGCCCTTAGGAATTGCAAGTTGAAAAAATTCTTCCTGACACCTTACTTACGAGCTTAACCTAAGCTCTTACAATACTTGATCATCCTTTGGGACGAGAACGAGCAAGTGTTCGGACTGCGAGACCAAGTATTAGAACTGGATGTTTCTGACATCTACTTTATCACTGGATTGTCACGTAGAGGTCCGGTGCCCATACTGACAAGGAGTAGACCATCTAGCGAGAAGATGGGTGAGGTGATGGCACAAGTGTGCCCAGGGGCACAATTCGGATCCGGGAGTGCAAAGGTAGATATTGCCACCATCCGGGATCTAACACTCAAGGTGGTGCTATTTACCATCATGTGGGCTGCGGGGGCGCAGGCACCGCACGAGGCGACCAAAAATCAACTCTTATTGGCCACAGAGTGTATGAATCCCACTATATTTGATTGGGCCATAGCAGTGACTGCAAATATGAAAACACAGCTTACGAAATGTAAGCGAGGCAAACTGAAACAGTTTGGCTATGGTTCTATCCTAGTATCGTTCATTCTGGAATGATTACCCATCTTCTAAGGCCAAGGGGCCATAGTAGCTGATCCAGTGCCACGAGAGCCGAGAATGGCTTGCTGGGCAACATTGATGCCCAGAGGAGGAGGGGGCCAACAGATGTCCTAGAGGCCAGAGTTTTTTGGGTGGCTACATCATTAGCTGATCGTAGTTGAAGATTGGCCATATGCAGGGACTGATTTCACTGGTGACCCAGATCTCCCACTACCAAAGGAAGATGAGTGGGAGGAAGAGTTGGGTATGATCTCTTTTTGATTTTATGTTTTATGATTCTTTTATTAATACATGTTTGTTCTAACAACAATTATATGTGTATGCAGATGTTGGCCCAGAGAGACTAGCGGGCATGTCTCCCATTTCATGAAGAACTCAGCTCGTAGCTGACCCTCAGGAAGAGGGTGCCGAGGGAGGAGAGTTGATCCAGAACCTCGAGGGGATTGCCTGGGGGATTCCAGACTATGCCCGGCTGGCAGATGTCCCACTGGCATACCAGAGACATACAGTGGGAGTGCCTAGTCACATCCACCGTCTTCTGAGACGCCTAGTGCATGTGGTGACGTGCTATCATGAGCACCACAGGGATTAGACACCTAGGGTTTATTTCATGCATATTTTTTGAGAGACATGTCGTCTCTAGATGTATTAAGACGAACATGTATATTTTGTATCTATGTGATGCACGTTGTGCAAACATTTCGACACACATATATATATGCACATATGTTTATGGTTTATTGTGTTTTTTATGCTTCTTTGCTGTTTTAATTACATGTTATGCAAATTTCTGTCTAATACATAATTGGCTAATGCATCAGTTAATGTATTTAATCGTCTTGGAATATGTTGATATGTGATGAAATTAAAATTCCTTTCTAACAACTTAACACGTAGATATAACCTTAGAATCCGATGGTCTCTGACGGAATATCGTCCATTGAGCTGGTGGATGACAAGCTGAGAATCCAGGTTCACAACCAATGTTCGAATACCGAGATTGATCACCTCGACCAGTAACTCAATAACAACACTATACTCAGCAACATTGTTCGTGGTACAACCTAGACAAACCCCTTGAAGGTCTACTAGCTCAGCATGAGGATCGTAGATCACCCATGCCGCAGAAGACAGGTTGCGTGCACTACGGGAGGCACCATCAGTGAAACCAACGTAAGGAAAACCAGGCATTTGTACAAGAAGCAATCGGACACAATAAGCGGCAATCACGCCGACACACCAAGCCAAAAACATGAAAACATGCACACACAACACACCTGCTAAAGCACATGTATGTACAAAATAGAGTCCCTGAAATTCACGCATAATATTTATTCAAGTAAAGCCCATTCCGAGGCTTATCCAGAGGATTCCCTTCATATTCAATCAGCTCATAGGCCCCTTTCTGCAAAACTCTCATTACAATATAAGGGTTGTGCCACATGGTTTCGAATTTTCCTACCCCTAGCTTATTATTGGCTTGATCGTAGAGCAGGACTAAATCTCCCTCAACAAAAGAACGAGGATGTATAGTGTAATCGAAGTGAGTTTTCACTCTCTTATTTTGTGCTTCAATAGCTAGAGAGGCTAGCCGACGAGTCTCATCTAGCTGCTCCAGGTAAAGAAGGCATTCCTCTACCGGAGTAGTGTCAGGGAGTAATTTAATGGCTAATTTTAAAGAAGGGATCTCGCACTCGATGGGAAGGGTAGCCACCAGTACATAAACCAATTGGAAAGGAGTGAAACCGGTGGCATCCTTCATAGAGGTTTGGTAGGCCCACAAGGCAGAGAACAACATCAAGTCCCAGTTGGACTTGTGCATGCTAATGGTTCGTTGAAGCATTGTAACTAGAACCTTGTTGACAGCTTCTACTTGGCCGTTGGCCTAAGGATAGTATGGAGTCAAGCTATCATGACGTAAGCCCAACTGGGTTGTAAGCTCAGTCATCATATAATTACAAAAATGCTTGCCGTGATCAGTGACGATGGCCTGAGGGACTCTGAACTGTGAGATAACATGATTAAATAAAAACTACGCCGCAGTGTGACCATCTTCAGATAATGTGGGCATCACCTCGACCCATTTTTTGAAGTAATCAATGGCTACGATGACATACCCATGCCCCCCGGCCGAGCGAGGGTTACAAGTCATATAATCAATGCCCCATTTTGCAAATGGGCCGACGGTAACAATGGGGTGCAGTGGAGCGGGAGGTGCACGCATCTTCCGTTGGTAGATTTGGCACTCGTGACAAGAGTGGATGGCAAGAATGTAGTCCTTAAAGATGGAGGGCCAAAAGTAACTAGCGCATAGGGTTTTCAGAGCAGTAGCATATCTAGACATGTGACCACCACAGGGCTAGAATGGTAGTCATTTAAAACTCACTCCGCTTCCTCGAGTGTTAAACATCGGCGGAGAATGGAGTCAGCGCTGAGACAGTACAGGGTGTCCCCAATAATGTGATATGGTTGAGATTGATGGTGAATCTGTCGCCGCATGTCCTTAGATGTCTCGGGACGAAAAGAGGACGTTTGTAAATAGAAAATGATATCCCCGTACCAGGGATCGAGGGTGCTGATTAAGAAGAGGGTTTCATCCGGAATATGGTCCTCTAACCGAGAGGGCACGGTAGGAGATAGCAAAGAGCACAACAATTCAACAAAGACGAGGGATTTCTTGGACTTGGTAGTAATCAATTCCAAGTCGAACTCTTGGAGGATAACAGTACACTTGGAGTACTTGCCCCCCAGCAACTGACGCGACAAGATGTATGTCATCGGGTTGCAATCAGAAATCACAATCGTAGTGCGCAACAAGATATAATGACGAAAACGTTGGACGACACAAACGGTGGCCAATGCTAGCTTCTCAATGTGAGCATATCGAGATTCTGTATCTAATAGATTGCGGCTGAGATAATAAATGGCGTGCTCAATGTCATCATCATCATCTTGAACGAGAACCATGCCAATAGTGGTATCGGCAGCGGCCAGATACAAAGTGTAATCACGATGGTAATTAGGAGGATGCAACAAAGGAGCAGAAACAAGGAGAGCCTTGAGGTGCTCGAAGGACTCTTGATTGATGACATCACAATGAAAAGGGGTGTCCCGCTTTAGTAACCGCGTAAAACCTTTGGCCACCTCGGCATAGTTTGGAATGAAGCATCATAAAAAATTCGCTTTACCCTACAAGCTCTACAATTACTGCAAAGAAGCAGGGGGAGGAAGATTCAGAATGGCCTCGAATTTAAGAGGGTCCAGATGGATGCCCTCTTGGGAGATGATGAACCCGAGAAGTCTGCCAGACTCTACACAGAAGACACACTTATGCGGGTTGAGCCGAATACGGTAGTGTCGACCGCGGAGAAAGATTTCGCGAAGATTAGTGGGATGGTCCTGACACTTAGCTGAATGAGCTGGTAGATCATCCAGGTAAGGTTGCACGATGACATCACGTGTTGGAAGGTAGCACCGGCGTTCTTCAAACTGAAGGGAGCTTTTTGTAGGCGAAAGTGCCCCATGGACAGATAAAGGCGGTTTTGTGTTGATCGGCAGGCGCAATATTAATCTAGCTGTAACCAGAGAAACCGTCCATAAACGAGTATATTTCACTTCCGGCACACTCATCAATGAGCTGGTCAATGAAGGGTGTTGGGTAGTTATCCTTGGGACAAGCTCGATTAATATCACGGTAATCAACACAGACCTTGATGATAAAGTGATTTTTATTTACAGGGATGATATTGAAAACCCAATCTGTGAGTGGGATGGGGTAGATAAAACCAGCCTTAAGAAGCTTTTCAACTTCCACTTTAACAGTCGCAGCCTTTCAGGGGTGCACGGGGTGTAAACGCTGTCGGACAGGCTTAGCTCTCGGATACGTGGGTATCTCATGGACCACAATACTTGGGTCAATGCCGGGAATTTCTTCGTAAGACCAAGAAAACACGTCGCGAAATTCGTGAAAAGATCAGCATAAAGCTGAATCTCCTCAGGAGTACAAGTTACTCCGACATGAATATGCTCGACAATCCCCGGTTTAATAGAGATATCGATCGGCTGGGTTTGCGTGATGTTTCCCATGTTTCCTTTAGAGGACACTTGATATACTTGGATGGGTGTCTGAAGGGGTTCTGCGGGGAGACAATGAGCAAACCGCTCGAGACAGGCAAGCATTTCCTGATAGGTAAGGAGGAACGAGGAATGATGGTGAAGATTAAACCAAAGGGGTTCCTCAAGAGACATAGTCTTGATAATGGCTTCATCAGAAGGAATGTTTCCCTTAAAGGATCCGAAGAAGCATACTCTCCAAGCCAAGGGGAATGAGCATATGAGTCAAGGGCTCAGCTCAAAGGAGTAGATTCAGGAAGGGGAGTCAATACAGAAACAATCTCGATATAGTTGAGCTCGACAGGACTCAACGGCATCTCATCACCCCATGATTCTATCTGGTCAATGGGGGGAAGAAGCCAAGGATCAGCACGAACAGAAATCATATTGATAGGAGCAATTTTTGGAGGTGGGAGTGAAAAGACACCCATGGGAGCAGGGTCTTTAAAGCGCCCAGCTCCCACACTCTCTAATGGAATGGATGTATGCTCCACAAAAGGCACGTTGCCTTCGGAAGAGGAGGCAAAGAAAGATAGCTAGTCTACTGTGACAATCTTCCCCTGATGAGGGAAATGAAATAGAGATGAAGCCATGGCTCGCATGGCATATGTCCAGCTTTAGCCCAAAAGGAGGTTGTAAGTTATATTAGCATCAACGACTTCAAATCCCACTTCAACAGTCTTCCCTTCCAAAGTAATAGGCAAATGTTTGAGGATACCATAAGGGTGAGATTCTCTCCCATCAAAGGCTTCCAAGGTTGTAGGAGACTGAATCAAGGTCGGAGAACCAATAGCCTTCCAGCAAGTAACAGACATAATGCAAGTTGAAGTGCCTTCATCAATAACCATACGATGAATCATTTTAGAGTTGATGATGACCTAGATAAGGAAGGCAATTTGATGAGGCAGTCTCGGTACATGGCTTTCGAGATCAAAAGTGATCAAATTTGAGTCGATCGGGTTGATGCCACCGATGGTCAATAGCAAGGACTTCCTCTTGGAGGGGTAGCTCTAGAGAACTTCTAGAGCGGACATAGCTGACAGAGCCTAGGCTAAGTCCTCAATGATGTTGTAGTGCTAAGCAGCATGAGCATTAGGGTTGTAAGAAGATCACCGAAGTACACCTTTAGGAGGGGGTCGAATAGGCATCTCAGTGCTAGGTCTCTCGATATGGAGCGGACCAGAACTGGGTGAAGGAGCACTTGAGGGGACCTCAGGTTCTTTCCCAGCAGGTGACGGATATTCTTTTGCTCGAGTAGTAATGTGAACAGGAATCATTCCAGCCATGAACACTTGAGAACCAAAGGGAGACGAGGATTGGGATGGGTCAACCACCATTTGCGTTTGTTGCGAGGGGAAAGGTTCTTTCAGCACCGCAGGAGTCCCAGGAGCACCTTTCAACAGGCGATTAACTTCATACCACCTTGGGCAGTCTTTGGTGTAGTGATTTTCTTTGCAGATAAGACAAGGATACTTGGGCTTCTGTTTGGCTCCTTCCTCAGGCGGAGGTTTAGGGGAATCCTGCTTGGGTTGATCAGCTTTATTTTTCCCTTTTCCTTTCGAGGCTTTATCCACCGTGGTGGACTGGACGACGTTAATCTCGGAAGTATTACCAGAATTAGACACAGCCTGAGAAGTATTTTCATTCGAAGCATTCGACTTTTTCTTCCTAGGGTTCGCGGAAGATTTCTTAGAGGACGGATTTATAGATCCAATGACAACGTCAACAGATGGCTTTGGCAGAGCTTCAAATAATCATATAGTGTACCGGACTGGGAATAAACCAAGTCAAGGTACTGAGCACGTGCAATATCCTGCTCTTCAGTTACACATGGCCCCATAGCAATGTCCCGTGCGATCGCAGGGACAAAGGAGGTTGTAAACCAATCGGTCAGGAGCTGATCAGGAATTCAAAATTTAATTAAACAACGAAGCTGTCTCCATTCATGTATATGATTGAAGATGTGTGTGGCCGTATCCTATTTAAGGGACGTGAGGAGATGTGTCCCTGTCTCATACCGAACTGGCAACTAAAAATGAGTTAAAAATGCCATCGCCAACGAGTTAAAATCTTGAAAATATCCACGGGCTAGCTCAATATACCACTTAGCAGCAAAGCCAGTGAGAGTCCTTTGAAAAAGGCGGAGCCAGACTGAATCATCAAGCCACAAATTTGATGAACACCAGAGATGATAAGTCATAACGTGGGCTTGGGGGTCTTCTCCAACTTTGCCATCGAATTTGGGACAATCACCGGGAATATTAGTTGGACCTAGTGGCCAGTACGAATTATGAAGAATAGGATCATTAGTCAATTTGGACACATCTAGCAGTTCCAATGTTGCTAAGAAGGGTAAATGAGGATTAAAGCACATGTGTGGCTGTGGGTAAGGGGTAGCACCAAGGTTCCAACCAGTTGTTGGTTGCCCCCATTGATTTTGTTCAGGCAGACCTGGCCCATAGGGGTTCTGTCCGTAGGAATTTTGTCCATATGGGTTATAGCCATAACTGGACGGCTGACCCTGGATTTTCCCCTCAGCATTCCATTGATTACCAACTTGACCTACAGGAGCAACATATGGTCGCTAGTAATTCTGATAAGGACTCACCTGCATTTGTTGATAATTTTGATACGGGGAAAACTAAGCTTGCCCCTGGGATTGCTGGAAACCATAAGGTTATTGGGCTCCATACTGAGCCTGGGGGCCAGGCTGCATTTGATAAGGAGGTTGAGATTGAAACCCAACTTGCATTTGAAGACTAGCTTGGGTCTAGGGCCCGGCCTGGGGCTGAAACCCGGGTGGAGCTTGAGAAGAAACAACCATTTGAATGATCGGTTGAGCAAGCCCAGAAAGATGTCCTTGAGAGGATTGGGGTTGAGCCACCTGGCCAGAAGGTTGTCTTAGTTGAGGTTGATATTGGCCCATCTGCCCAGAAGGTTGAGCTTGTTGGTCCTTGCACAACCGAGGGTTGTCTTGACAGACCAGATGCCTAAGTGGACTAGACAGTTGGTTGGCCTGATTGAATCTGAGGTTGACCAACTTGTCCAGACGGTTGACAAGACTGGATAGTGGGTTGGCCTTGTTGTACATAAGGCTGATCACCCTACCCAAAAAGGTATCCTTGTTGGACCCCAGGTTGTCCTTGTTGCATATAAGGTTGTCCTGGATTTCTAGAGGGTTGCCCAAAAGGGTATCCCTACTGGACCCCAGGTTGTCCTTGTTGCATATAAGGTTGTCTTGGATTTCCAGAGGGTTGCCCAAGATAATTAAAAGATGGACCACCATAGGTCGAAGGTTGTCCCTTGAAGGGTTGTCCTTGTGGGCCTCCAGGTTGCCCTAGATAAGATTGTCTGTAATATTGTTGCCCATAGGAAGGTTGCGTGTAAGACGGCTGACCTTAATAAGGTGGTCCTTAAAAATCCGCAGGGGGTGCTTGGCCACCACCGTAACGAGAGGTACCCCAAGAAACAGCTAACAGGACTGAGACCTCAACCGCGGGCTGAGATGGAAAGGACCCAAGATAAAGGTGATTCCCTACAGGATCATAGTAATGTAATGGACCTTGCGAGCCCGGATTCTGGACAACTTGCAAATACTGATCGTATGCCCCCCCCCTGCTGGAATGGAACCAAAAGAAGGTGGGGCATTAAGCATAGTATCGAAAACTCCAAATGTAGGTACCAACTGGCCACTATTTACCAAACCGGGGGATGGACCACCAACAGTGGTCACAACCGAAGATGCAGTGACGGCAATAACAACAGGCGCTGAAGAAGCTACACAAACAGTTAGAATAGTTGGGACTGAAGCGACAGATGTATTATGAATTTGAGGAATAAAATATCCCGAAGTGGGAATGATGTTGTGATCCCACATGGTACCCGAAAAGGAGGTCCTAGAACCAATAACATCCCTCAAATCCCTATAGCGTAAGGGCAACGTGACACCGAGAGGGATGACACTAAAGGGTGGGGTTTCCACTGAGATAGGAGTTTCAACACTCGTCATAATGGATGCTTCACTCGTGATGGGGGATGTGTCATCCATTTCAGAGGAAGACATTAGGACCGAAACACTAGGAGGAGTAATAGGAGTATCCTCTTTGGAAGGCTCCTAAACAGGGTTCCAATGGATATTGTAAAAATCATCTTCTGGACCGCGAGAGTTCAACAGTTGGATACTCATAATAACAGGGAGAGTACCACTACCAACCGGTGTCTCAGGAGCAACAGAAGGAGGAGACCCTTGGTCACTTGGAATGGGAGACGGGATCGATGATTCCACCAAGATGATTCGATTCAAAAATCCTAGGCAAACTAATGAGAAAGGACCCTACTCAAGCTAATGCAAACAAGGTCTAACAAGGTAAATGTGAACGTGGCCTAATAAACTTTTAAGACACAAGGACATAACTTGACCTTTTCATCCTCAAAGAGTCGAGAAAAGGACAAAAAGATGACTCTACTCGCCTTCGAATGCTTAATGAGCCTGAAGTGACAAATGCTCAGATGAGCCTTTTTTTTTTTGGGAGTCCGAAAAGGATCAAAAGTGACTACTCTGGAGAACTAGGCAAAAGGTTTACCAGACAATCCGTAAAACTGCATATACATCTTGGCAATCATATGAAAACCAAGGACTTTCCATATGGCAGTCAATCTTCCCGAATGTTGTGTTCGGTGCATTATAGGCTGTAAGGCAGTAGACACGGCTTCCTATGGATAAAGGATGATAACCTAGTGGGGTCTCCCGATATACTCGAAGGTACGTGGGACCATAATTTCGTACTAGACCACTATTGAGTCACAGAAGGAGGAATCACCCAACCTTGAGTGGAAACAAAAGTGACTAGGTTTAACGACGTCAGAGCATGTCTCTAGCCTAGACCTCTAAACAATGTGCTTTATGTTCCAATGCATTGTTAGATTCATTCAGTTCATTTTAAAGTTGATCTTGGATTATGTTTTAGTTTTCATGCCTTACCGTATGTAATGTCTCAAAATTTCCTAAATGCAAGCTATATGCCACAATATATCATTTTATTCGATGAATGCTAACTATAAGAGAGTTGAGAGCTTTCACACAAACAAAATGATCATAAAACAACCAATGATATCTCTAATGCAGCTAATGGAAATTAATCAACTTTTCTTCAAAGTCACTAATCACTAATAACAACAAAAAGCTCTAATTCACATTAACTAATGAAAAGCAAAAGAGTTTTTTTTTTAATGTCAAGGGCAAGATGCACTAAACAAATTTTGAGAAATGATAATAAGAGAGAAAAAACAAGCAAATTTCACTCGATGCAAGCACAATCAGATCCCTGAATTGACAAAGCAGTCCTTCAAAACTAATAAAAGTCCCAAAGACACAAATGAGCCGTGTAATCTAGACCCAAAGCGAAACAAAGCGAAATTCAAGTGAAAAAGAGGTAGGTCACTCAAATAACGCAATAAAATGATTAACAACCACTAAACGAGTGCAAGGGATCAATCAGAAAGTCGATTGGACCAATAGAAGACCAAAAACTCCTAAGGAAGGCTCGACACACAAAGCCACTAGATGCCCTAAGGCTAAAAACGTGCAATCGATAGAAAATGGCAAACAACCATAGGATGAAGGTTAAAACCAGTCAAATAGGACTCCAACACACTTAAGCAGTTGAGAAAATGTATCGAAAACAAAGACCAAACTCATAAGGCTTAAAATCAAGCAAACTTTAGCAGTTCCCAAGCCTGGTGCGACTGTAAAGTTGAAACTAGCGCCTTTTAAGGATTGGCATGGGTGGTATATTGACAACTAGCGCCAATTGGCACGAATGTTACGCAAAAAAGTGCGCCAGTCAAGTTTGGTATGCCAAAATGAAAAATAAGCAATCCAAAACCAGGCCGACAATAACCAGGTAAACCAAGAAGCAAGAACAGCAAAAGAACCCAGCCCAAAAGGCTGACCAAGCAAGAAAAAAATCAAAAAACAACCAAAAAGGCAAGACAAGCTCCCTAGCAGAGTCACCAAATTGTTGAGGAGGTAAATCTCCTCTGCGGACAAAGGCGATCCCTACTAGCCCAGGCCGGGTCTAGCAACAATCATCATATGCTATGGCGCAAGTTCCTAATTGCAAATAAACAGACCAGTGATGAAGGCCTACCTGGATTCCAACGTTATTGTTTGTAGGAGAGATGGTGCTCTCATTCCTTTGCTCCAGTAGATCACAATCCTCACGATCTCTGTGAATGGACACCTGCACATACAAGAAACGACACAAACACAAGAATAATATCCCACATATGCAACTATATATCAGTCAGAAAGGACATAACTCATCATCATCATAAACAATAATAAGAGTGGAACCATAACCAATAGTCGTTCATTAATAATTAATCAAAGAAGAATACAACCAAAGTTCTGACACTGGATTCTCCTTTGGCGGGTATTCAGCAGCACATGTCTCGCAAAGCCTGTCGAGAATAGGGACAAACCTCTCTCTTTGGTTCTTGGACAAAAATCGCCTTGCTTGGATTTGGCCTTATGGGATCAAGAAGGCTCTTGCAGCATGAAGCTCTTGGAAATTTGACAATTCTGAATCTCTCGAACCAGCTTGCAAAGGAAAATGGGCAAGATTTTATAGATGGAGGAAGGGGAGTTGGGATCATAGCCAACAATCATGGGATTGGCCATATCATCAAGGAAGCTTTCATGAGAGGTGGCAAACCACTTCCTCTCTATGGAAATCGTAGCCGAACCACCCAACTCAAGATAGATAGCAATCCAGGAATTTGTTAGGACGAAACTTCCACCATTTATTTGTTAAAAAACACCTTTGATTATGGTTGGCACGGGTGCAACTCTATGACAAAGTGCCAATTAGCGCGCCCTCTTTGGAGGATTTCCCCCCTTGGCGTGAGTGCTACACTATGGAACCACGCCAGTGGAAAAATAGCTATGTTTAGGGTTTTTTAGCAGGACATGTCTTCAGGGAAAATAAAGCTCATGTTTAGGGGAATGCAATGCAAGTGTTTGTAGGCCATGTCACTTCTCATAGGTCCTGGAATGAGTCCTCCAAGATGCGAGAGAAGGGTAGCAGGGACGGTGACAAATTGTTGTGTAACACTCTTTGAAGCTGGGCAGACGAAGAAGGAGCAGCAAAGATCTATCAAGAAGGAGAGGAATCAAGCAAGGAACCAAGCGCAAGACTAAGGTTGGTGTCCTTTGTTCCACTCTTATCTATTTTTCATAAAGGAAAGCGAAAGTAGTCTTTACTTGTTTGTTTCTGAGATAGCTACCAGTCTTAGTGGGAATAGCAGCTTCGAGTGGACACTATTCCCAGTAACACCCCCGCCAAATAATTCACAAATATTGGATAATGATCCTTATCGTGAGCCTGGCCTTTGCATTTCATGCACCACACTTCTTCTTGTGCTTCTGGGCAGGGTGTATTTTCTTGTTTTAAACTCTACATTTCTAAACACAGGTTTTGTATTTGCACATGTATTTTCTGAAGTCCCAACCCTGGATCTTGTATTGGAGTTTCATGTAACCTCATCACTATCTCTAATGCTTCAGCCTAGGTTGAGATCTTTTGTTGTGACAGCCTCATCCTCAAATGTGGCGTTAAAGAGGCCACAAACCACACGCAGTGTTGCGCATTCATCAGTGTCATTTTAGCCTCTTGGATCGTACTTTTTAGCCTTTGATCCAGGTCCCAAGGGGTTTCTCCTGGTAGCATTACGATCTCCTTAAACCCAATGATCGACTGCGTCTTTGATCTCGGCTAGCTAAACTCTTTTTTCAATGCCTCCCAGATCTCTGCTATTCCTGCATTCGGGTGATCGCTCGAGTATTTTATATACCACATCAATGCGTGGTCCTGAAACGCGCTAACTAGAGGAGCCTTTTTTATTTTATTGCCTGTAACTCTGTGTGCTTCCCACACTACCCTTACTACGAACCAAAACTGTTCTTGATCTTCGCTTCCTACTCCTTTGAATACTAGCAGCTTGATCATGCTTTTCATTTTTAAATCCTGGTCTGTGTGCGGGTATGCTAGGGCCTACTACGATCTCGTACCACTTCTGATCCAAACAATATTCAATCTCTTTCTTTGTAGGGCTTCAAAATTTTGACATCAGACATCCCTTAGGCAAATCTCGGTCTCAGCAAAGGAACCATTTGTTCGCTTATTGGGCCTTGACCCAGGTTTGGAAAGGTTGTTAGCCAAACAAATCCCATGCTACCAGCCCTTTCAGCAACAATCCACGGAGCACAAATTGAAGTCTCACCCAAGGTAGCAGGGGAGGGTGCTGGAACCATGTTTCACACCCTTGGGTTGTCTAGATGTGTTCTGGAAGGTTTGCAAACCGATTTGTGGCCTCTCTCCACTCTGCTTCCAAATAGACTCGGAACACGGTACTTCCTTAATACTTGTTATTAATGAGTTTGTTATAGATCAGATCTACTTCTTACAGTCTTTAAGCAAACATTTAATAGAGATAACCAGTGTGCACACCCATAAATGTTATAGATTTGCATAAGCTCAGAACATAAGCATAAGCACACAGATCAAAATCGATATATAAACCATAAGTTAACCAGATCCACAATATTTCAGAATCAACACAGTATTTCAGAACCAACTTCTCTTTATTAATATTCTTGATTCAGTACAATCTACTTCCTTGCCCTACGCACCAAACTGTAGGGGTCCGCGCACATAGCTACGGACTCTATCAAGCCTTCGCGCACACAGCTGTGGATCCTCTATCCAACCACTAACACCCACGACCCGAACGTATAGACTAAGAGCACAATTACTTGCAAAAACCCATTACCCATCAAATCTAACCAAAAACTGCCTTCTTCCCTTAGAGCCTCGCTCTATGTATACATTCGACTTACTTCTTATTATTCTATATTATTTTTGGGTGGAAAATCCTTTGACTCGACCTATTACATTTTGTACTCCGCTCATTTCAGAGATTTACAATATTATTACCCTAACTTATATGCTTCAAGCCCCAAAACACTTACATGGGCCTTTGCTACCCAACAATAGCTTATTTGGGCACTGACATGATGTTCTACAAGAACTCATATGTCTCCTTTGGTAATGTCTCAAATACTAAACTGGCTATCAAAACTTTGAAGTGCTCGTGGTTCATGTGTGCATGAGAACTCAACAACTCAATTCTCGAAATTCCAAGTGTTGGCACTAGGAAGCTACCTATAATTTATAGGGCATTTTGAATTTAAATCCGACCATTCCCCCTAAATTCGGTTCATTAACGCTGGATTGGCGACATATTTTCAAGGATCTGACCCATAAATTTCATCTTAAATGCCAATTACACACTCCATTTGGTCGTATTTCTATCATCAAATCATGAATAGTGACTTTAAGGGTCACTTTCTGGCTAACCTACATGATTTCTCCCTCAGTAGTGCAACTGCCTTCGCACTACCGTGAACCCTGTGACACTTCCTTTCTAAACACAATCCTCCAATTGTACAGCTCCCCAACTTGGGTAGTGTACTTTATAGTCCCGTGCCTCTTTTTAGTTGCCTGAAGCGCTAAGATTGTGCTACCTCCATATAGTCACATGGCCAGACCATCGGTGTATGGCTTTAAGCGACTGCCATTCATCTTTCCTAGGAAGGGATCTCCATTCAATTTGACTAGCTGTATCGCTCCTCCATTGGTAATCTCCTTACTAACATAGGGCCCTAACTAGTGCATTCTGAACTTTCCTGAAAATTTATCAAACTTACTATCATATAACAAAACTAGGCCATTTACCTTAAAGGTGCGCAACATAATGTGCCGATCAGGCCATGCTTTTTCACATTTCTTTTCGATATGTTGGTGAAATCCATCTAGAAATCTCTCTTCCTCAAGCTCAGCCAACTATGCGATCCTCTCCTCCAGGGTTCCATGATCCGTCATACCCGTGAGTGCCACTATGCATAGACTAGGCACAATGTATTCCATGGGCATCACTGCTTCAACACCATGTACAAGCCTAAAGGGTGTTGTCCAATTAATTTCTTGCATGTCGTCTGATAACCAGTGTGCACACCCAGAAATGTTATAGATTTGCATAAGCTCATAACATAAGCATAAGCACACAGATCAAAATAGATATATAAACCATAAATTAACCAGATCCACAATATTTCAGAATCAACACAGTATTTCAGAACCAACTTCTCTTTATTAATATTCTTGATTCAGTACAACCCACTTCCTTGCCCTGCGCACCCAACTGTAGGGGTCCGCGCACACAGCTGCTGACTCTATCAAGCCTATCGCGCAAACAGCTGCGGAGCCTCTATCCAACCACTAACACCCACGACCCGAACGTATAGACTAAGAGCACAATTACTTGAAAAATCCCATTACCCATCAAATCTAACCAGAAACTTCCTTCTTCCCTTAGAGCCTCACTCTATTTATACATTCCCATGATCTGCAGACCATGGGCAGACCGACTTACTTCTTATTATTCTATATTAATTTTGGGTGGACAATCCTTTGACTCGACCTATTACATTTCGCGCTCCATGCATTTCGTAGATTTACAATTATATTACCCTAACTTATAGGCTTCAAGCCCCAAAACCCTTACATGGGGCCTTTGCTACCCAACAATAGCTTATTTGGGCACTAACATGATGTTTTGCAAGAACTCCTATGTCTCCTTCGGAAATGTCTCAAATACTAAACTGGCTATCAGAACTTTGAAGTGCTCATGGTTCATGTGTGCCTAAGAACTCAACAACTCAATTCTCGAAATGCCTAGTGTTTTTCACTAGGAAGCCACCTGTAATTTATAGGGCATTTTGAATTTAAATATGACCGTTACCCCCAAATTCAGTTCATTAATGTTGGATTAGAAACATATTTTCAAGGATCTGACCCATAAATTTCATCTTAAATGTCAGTTGCATGCTCCATTTGGTCACATTTCTATCATCAAATCATGAATAATGACTTTTAAGGGTCACTTTCTGGCTGACCTACGTGATTTCTCCCTCAATAGTGCAACTGCCTTCACGCTACCATGAACCCTATGACACTTCCTTTCTTCACACAATCCTCCAATTGTACAACTCCCCAACTTGGGTAGTGTAGTTTATAGTTTCGTGCCTCCTTTTAGTTGCATGAAGTGCTAAGATTGTGCTACCTCCATATAGTCATATGGCCAGACCACCGGCATATGGCTTCAAGCGACTACCATTCATATTTCCTAGGAAGAGATCTCCTTTCAATTTGACTAGCTGTATCGCTCCTCCATTGGTAATCTCCTTACTAACATAGGGCCCTAACTAGTGCATGCTAAACTTTCCTGAAAATTTATCAAACTTACTATCATATAACAAAACCAGGCAATTTACCTTAAAGGTGTGCAACTTAATGTGTCGATCAATCCATGCTTTTTCACATTTCTTTTCAACCTATTGGTGAAATCCATCTAGAAATATCTCTTCCTCAAGCTCATCCAACTATGTGATCCTCTCCTCCAGCGCTCCATGATCTGTCATACCCGTGAGTGCCACTATGCGCAGACTAGGCACAATGTATTCCACGGGCATCACTACTTCAACACCATGTACAAGCCTAAAGGGTGTTTGTCCAATTAATTTCTTGCATGTCGTCTGATAACCAATGTGCACACCCATAAATGTTATAGATTTTCATAAGCTCAGGACATAAGCATAAGCACACAGATCAAAATAGATATATAAACCATAAATTAACCAGATCCACAATATTTCAGAATCAACACAGTATTTTAGAACCAACTTCTCTTTATTAATATTCTTGATTCAGAACAATCCACTTCCTTGCCCTGCACACCCAACTGTAGGGGTCCGCGCACACAGCTGCGGACTCTATCAAGCCTTCGCGCACACAGCTGCGGAGCCTCTATCCAACCACTAACACCCATGACCCGAACGTATAGACTAAGAGCAAAATTACTTGCAAAAACCCATTACCCATCAAATCTAACCAAAAACTGCCTTCTTCCCTTAGAGCCTCGCTCTATTTATACATTCCCATGGTCCACAGACCATGGGCAGGCCGACTTACTTCTTATTATTCTATATTAATTTTGGGTGGACAATCCTTTGACTCGACCTATTACATTTTGCACTCCATGCATTTCAGAGATTTACAATATTATTACCCTAACTTATAGGCTTCAAGCCCCAAAACCCTTACATGGGGCCTTTGCTACCCAACAATGGCTTATTTGGGCACTGACATGATGTTCTGCAAGAACTCCTATGTCTCCTTCGGCAATGTCTCAAATACTGAACTGGCTATCAGAACTTTGAAGTGCTCATGGTTCATGTGTGCCTGAGAACTCAACAACTCAATTCTTGAAATGCCAAGTGTTTTTCACTGGGAAGCCACCTGTAATTTATAGGGCATTTTGAATTTAAATCCGACCGTTCCCCCCAAATTTGGTTCATTAATGCTAGATTGGCGACATATTTTCAAGGATCTGACCCATAAATTTCATCTTAAATGCGAGCTGCATGTGCCATTTGGTCGCATTTCTATCATCAAATCATGAATAGTGACTTTAAGGGTCACTTTCCAGCTGACCTATATGATTTCTCCCTCAGTAGTGCAACTGCTTTCGCGCTACCGTGAACCCTGTGACACTTCCTTACTTCACACAATCCTCCAATTGTACAGCTCCCCAACTTGGGTAGTGTAGTTTATAGTCCCGTGCCTCCTTTTAGTTGCCTGAAGTGCTAAGATTGTGCTACCTCCATATAGTCACATGGCCAGACCACCGGTGTATGGCTTCAAGCGACTGCCATTCATCTTTCCTAGGAAGGGATCTCCATTCAATTTGACTAGTTGTACCGCTCCTCGATTGGTAATCTCCTTACTAACATAAGGGCCTAACTAGGGCATTCTAAACTTTCCTGAAAATTTATCAAACTTACTGTCATATAACAAAACCAGGCCATTTACCTTAAAGATGTGCAACTTAATGTGTCGATCAAGACAGGCTTTTTCACATTGCATTTTGACCTGTTGGTGAAATCCATCTAGAAATCTCTCTTCTTCAAGCTCAGCCAACTACGCGAGCCTCTCCTCCAGGGCTCCATGATCCGTCATACCCGTGAGTGCCACTATGTGCAGACTAGGCACAATGTATTCCAAGGGCATCACTACTTCAACGCCATGTACAAGCCTAAAGGGTGTTTGTCCAATTAATTTCTTGCATGTCATCTGATAGGCCCATAGTACTGTGGGTATGTGCAAGTCCCAATCATTTTGCTGAGTGTTGCACACTTGGTTAGTGCATTCTCCAGTACTTTATTGATAAGGTGTGCTCTTTTAGTGATATATCTAAAATTCCTCTGTCAGAATGTTGATCATTTCATTCATAAAGTGCGTACTTTGATCACTCATCAAAATCTTTGGAAACCTGAATCGTGTCAATACATACTCAAAGAGGAATTTTGTAGCAGTCGTGCCTGTGCAATCCTTCACAAGTTGTGCCTTTGCCCATCAATTCAAATACTCTATCGCGGTGATGATGTATCTCGCTCCCATATTGTTCCCTTGGGGCTAAATGGGTCCCACAAAATCTATTGCCCATTTCTCAAAGGATTGTAACGTCATCTGTGCATTCAAATAAAAATCATCCCTCTGCAATGGCCTACCATTTCTTTGACACACATCACACACTTTGTAGTAAGATTTTGAGTCTTGATGGAGGGTTGGCCACCACAACCCTATGCATATAATATTCTTTGTAGTCGTTCTTCCTGCATAATGTCCTCTCGCAACACACCCATGAGCGTCTGTGAGGGCACTACTCCTTTTAAACTCTAGTTCATATCGTCGCAATATTTCATCAGACCCCATTTTGTACAAATGCCTAGCAATGACAGAAAATTCTACCGTGCGCACCACTAATTCCTTCTTTTTTTGGATGGGATATCCTTTCGGAACAAATCCTGTTCTTAGGAAGTGTATGATATCTTCAAAATGACCATCCGAAACGTGCACTGCAAATAGATGTGCATCAGGCAATCCCTCCTCCAAATTAGTTGGCTCTTCCCTTATTTTAATTCATGATAGATAGTCTGGTCCTGCATTTAGTCATCCAGGTTTCACAATAACTTCAAAATCATACCCCTGGAACAATAAAAACCACCTGCAGATTCCCCCCCCCCCCCAA